>RCUC01163822.1:0-71489 GCA_003697995.1 Taxidea taxus jeffersonii
GATAAAGCAACGACAGCATTGGTCCACTGGGATTGTATTGTGGGGCACCGGCCTTCTTTTATTGAGCACTTCACCTTCGACCAGGGAGGGGAATTTTCTAAAATAAATGATCACGGCTTTCTTCATTGTAATATAAAAACATTTGAGGGTTTGTTTTTTTGTTTTTGTTTTTGTTTTTCCCTTCAAGTGCCATTGAAATCGAATTAGCTGCTGGAGAAGAAAATCTCAACCCTCATCTTTGTTCTTACCCTTTCGGATCTAATCATCTTGAAGTGTTAAGGTGAATTAAAAAAGAAAAAAAAGTTTAGGTCAACAGGAAGTGTCTCATGATGGGGAAGGGCTTTAATCGCACAGGGAAAGCCAAGGGACAAAAGAGGCCAGATGTTTTGACAGGGCACTGTGGAGCAAACAGAGTCTGGGAAAGGGAAAGAAGCATTTCAACAATTCTCAGAACAGGGGGCTTTTTGTGTCCAACACATGGAGAGATCCAGCCACAGAAGCTTCCCTCTAAGAGGCAAAAGATGAGAAATTTGCATATCCAAGGGTATTGTGCATGCAACATGTTAATCTTATTAATTATGAAAACCCCCCACAGAGGGGGCATTTGCTCTGTGCTAGGAACTTGGCCTACGTTATCTTTAGTCTTTGCACAAAGAGGCTACAAAGTTGGCTTTTTTAGTCCCATTGTACAGGTGAGTCCGTTTAAGCTAAGAGAACTCATTTTCCTTGTCCCAAGTCTTTCTCCCTGTTACACGTGGCAGCTAAAATTGAAGCCCAGGCCTGCATGACTCCAACCCCCTGGCAATACAGAAATCATAAGGAAGACGCTTGGAACTCCGGATGACTGTCTCATTATCACCAGGATCTGACTCTATCTAGACATTGCTCCCACAGCTAAAAGCGAAACCTGATGGAAAGGGGCTAGCAGAATCTATTCTGCTCTTCCTACCTACCCAGACCGCCATCCCCACCCCAGGACAAGTAGCAATCACAAAGGACTTCCCAGTCAACATTTTCAATCTGGTCTTCTTTACAGTGTTGACAGAATTCCTTAGTGGGGCTTCAGGGGAGGAATGCAGTAAGAGTGCTTTCAGTCCTGGGAGAAAGCATCACAGAGAGAAACTCACAGCTGGTTTTTCTTCTTCCCTTCTACAAACACAAAAGGAATGGGAGCATGTGTTTGTTGGATAAAAAAGAAAACCCTTCTGTGTGAGATGTGAGTACGTGTGAGTCAGTCTCTGGAAGCTGCAGTCAAGTCCTAACCCTCAGAAACCTTATCCTTGCGTTCTTCTCTGTGGTAGTGATGATACCTCGAGGCTGGGGCTGGTCGAGCCCAGGCTTACCAGCTGCCAGGATCTGGATCTGATGGCCTTCTGGGCACAGCTGTTGGGGAGATTGGGCACCGTTCCCAAGGGGAATGTGTCATCACCCAACTGCCTGGCCAGTGGTAAGGGGGGGGGCACAGTAGGGGGATGGGATGAGTGAGGTTTAAATCTCAGAGGAGACCATTCTCACATGCTCTCCTTTGACTAAACGTTCTTGCCTCTTTGTCCAGGAGCTCTGCCTGTCTTTAGCTTCTCCTATGCTTTCTGTCCCCCTTTGTCCTCAAGATTCTCCATCTCAGAACAGGCTGCTTGGTCATCCTACTGGGTTAAAGCTCTCTGTGTAGGCGACCAGCCCCTGAGTGCTTCCAACTCACAATATGCCCCAGAACGATGCCTGGAAACGTCTGTGAGAGTCGAGGTGCACTGTAGGCTGGGTTTCCAGAGCCCTGTGCCCTCCATCCATCCTTCTTGTCTAGGACAACTGAGCTAATTAATGTGACCAGAGAACAGTTGAGCTGCTAATGAGTGCCAAGAAAGTGTTGGAGGTCCAAGACAAATGACACTTGGCTCATACTGTAAACAGCTTAAGTTTCGGTGTTGAAAATTACTTCGGTTTTACTTAAATCATCTTCTGTGCCATGAAACCAATTTTGAGAATGGATGCACGACAAAGCCACCCCATCTGCAATGAATATTCTCTCCATTTTATTTGACCTGTGGTATGAGGTGGAAATGGCGGAGTGGGGTGGGGTGCTCACGGCCCATCCAAGGCAAGGCATCATGGAAGAAGGAGAGAAAGCGGGAATATGTGTGTGACAACTCTGGTTAGCTAAAGTAAGAAAGAGCAAAGTAATCAAGTTAAAACTGTATTTCAATTTCCTTCTCTAAAGAATGTGTTACTAAGTGGATTAATGTGTTGTTTCTTTTATCTGAACATCTGTGGTAACTCCTATCTCCCGAAATGAGATGGGTCTGCTGTGTTTCAATGGAAGTAGATGACCTGGCATTGTAGAAAAATGGTAAGAGAATTTGATAACATTTTAGGAGAAAATTTGTACCTGTGTATGTACGTTTTTAGTCACTGAGATCAGGGGCTTCGTCACGTGAAAAGGCAGCTGAGTTAGACATGCTGGGGGTCTGATCCCCATGCTGCCACTTGCTGGCTATTTGACCCAACTATGTTGCTCAACCTAAGACTCAACTTCTTCCCTTACCGAGCCAGGGCAATCATAATACCTGCCTAGAGGGGCTGTTAAAATAATATGTGGTCACTCTATAGTCTGTGTTCAGGAAGCAAATCCTAGGTCACATCATCTCTTTCTCAGATCATTGCAAAATTAAATAGGCCAACGTGTTAAGGCACATAGTAGGTGTTGTAAGTATCATTACTCTTCCTCTCCCTCCAGGGTGGTCGGATTTGTTGAAACATTAGCTCTAAGATGACGCTCACTTTTACTTTCTATACTTTAGGTCATTTTGTGGAATAATCTTGTGAATTTTCGTATTCCATCTACCTGCCACCTTTAGATCAATGTGTCTCCTGAAGGGACCACATTCTGGTTCACACACAGAAAACAAGCAAATGCAGCCACAGACAAATTCCACACTCAGTTACCACGTTGAGGACCACGCGTGAGGATCGCGCCTTGGGGGCTCCCGGGCACCAAGTCATCTGGTCCACCTTATACATGTCTGTCTGGTTCAGGGTCATAAACCAGAACTCTGCAACTTGCCCCATAGGCCTCTGAAATCTCTTAAAGCAAAGAGTATATCTACAGGCCTAGCTCTATGATTTATCATCGTCCTTATGTATTCCAAGTCATGGGGATAGGAAGAAGGCACTAAATGCCAAGGTTTTAAAGACAGTGCCTCACAGAAATGACCATAAATAGCAGCTCAGGAGGCCACTTACATGAAGTTAGACCCGTTTAGGACTGGGGGCTATTACAGTGTGAGCTTATCATAACTTGATTCAAGTGCAATAAGCAAGAAGTGGAGAGGATGACCAGTCAGTGCGAAAAAGCCAAGCGGAGATCAGATAACCACATTAAAAAGATTAAAATGTCCAGCCTGCTATAAATGCCTGCTAAAATCCTAAAAAGGAGTCTGGGGAGACCCATAAAATCATAACTAAGAAAGTAAGGGAGCCCTGAAGCTTTAACCAGATGTTCCTGTGATACGAATGACTATGTGAGTAAATTTTCATCCTAGCAATACAGCTTTGTATTGATCTTTTGCTTTTATTAGTCAGTGCTGCTATGAGATTAAATATTGTCTGGAAGGAAATACAGGCTTCCCTCTCTAGAAGTCTCTTCTCAGTAACCCAGTGTTTGTTATCACAAAGCACATGGGGGAGTTTGTAATGAATTGCACAGCAGAGTGGGGGCTTGAGTCTATAAAAAGAGTTATATAAGGTGTAGCCTTATAGAGAATAACCTTATTTGGGAAGCAAGCATTGTGTGCCCCCCTGAGCGGGAAACCTACGGAGAGCTGTCTGAAACAGAAACAGACACGAGTATTTATAACCAGGGGCACCGTGGCAATATACAGTGCTAAACACTTAATCTATGGTTAGATTTTAGTCCAGATCCGAGCTGAAGTCAGCAGAATTAAATCTTCAAGTGTATTTCAGCAGCCTTAAATCCTTCTGATACTGTTAGCAGTGGCAGGGTTCCAAAATGCATTCTGTTAATAAGACAGTAAAGTATAAAATCAGGTTATCTCCTTCAAGGAGAAAAACACAGAGCAAAGGAAACGAGTCTTGTAAAATTACATTCCCAGCACTCAGGCCCTTTCTACCTGAGTTCTTTTCAATTTGTTCTTTTACTACCAGACCATTCTCCTTGACAAATAACAGAAAAAGAGAAATCATCTCCCAGGTCTTTAAAAAAATTTTATTTTTAACTGTGAAAGGAATAGTACCCCTGAAAAAAGATTTAGGATTTTTCCTTCTTATCTTTACAGGTCAGAGGAGGTTAAGATTTTGCCAATCAGCTTGTGATATGCAGTATGAAGTCTCCTTGGGCTAGCAAAACATTTCAGCAGCTGTTACCTTTTCTTTCTCATTCAACATAACTTTTGGTTTACCTGCAGCTAAGAGGAATTAAGGCAGCATGCACAGGGGTCTTTTTTAGGTCCCAAAGCAACTGTTGGTTTTCCCAGGAGCGGTATCAAAATCTTGTTAAACTACCAAAAGGAAGGAAGGAAGGATGGAAGGGAGGAGGGACATGCACTACCAACACCCTTTGAACTCATGACATTGACCTGAAGCTCTATACTTGCTCAAAATGAACAAAGTCAAAATGAAGCCTAAAACTCCTTCTCCATGCCTGCTCCCACAGCCTAGAGTTTGTGCACATCTGGAATGAGAGACCACCCACCGCTCTGAGATCCCTGCAGGGCGCGCTGGGTGAGTTAAGTAATAAATTTTAACCTTAACTCTGAATTTCTTTGCCCTCATGAGTTTTAGTCAAGCTCTCTCTTGTTGCATCAATACATATAACTGTTGGCAATTTCATGTTCTTTAGGCAATCTTTTTTTTTTTTTTTTCGCCTGTCCAGGAGTTAGAAAAAGATAGAAACTCCCCTGTGTTATGAAACTAATGTGATACAAGAAATTGAGCTGTAGCAATCCATTGGGCAGATACAAAAATACATGAAAGTATAGATTTCTACTCCACTGAAAAACCATGTTATAGTTAGCTGAAAATTTAATACAGTATATTAATGTTTCTCCTCTAAGATATCTCTTCATAGATGATTTTGGTTTGGTTTCTTTATTTGAAGATTAAATGTCTGGAAAATCTATAAGTAATACCTGAATATAATGCCTGTACATGGTGGATAATATATACCTTGATACCTTAGGACAAAGACACACACACAAAAAACTGTAGCATGGAGAACTGTGAAATTAAGCAAAACAAGAACATTAAACATAAATGTAATTGAACCTACAATTAGAACAAAGAAACTTAGAGGGTCTTAAGATTGGTTGAGCTACACATGGTACATAAATTAGTTTAGAGACTTACTTCAGATAATTGCCTAAAATGAAACCAGAAAAGCTTTCATGCTCTTCGCCTTATTTTGCTGGATTCCATGCAGACCCCCACATTCTGGTTATGCCATCAGAGTTAATGCTTTATAGATCATAATTCACCCCTTTTATCCTTTAGTCAACTTAATGAGTATAAGAAGGTCCCATGGCTTTTATAAAGTTGACTTGAGAGGCATTCTAATCTAATCTAGGTAGAGCTCAAGAGATACCCTATTTACAGCAACCCAACCACAGATCGCAGGTGACTTTGGCAGGGGGGCACCTTTTTGTCATTGTTATTCATTCCATTTGCTTCAGTTTAAGGAGGTGCTATTTTATAAGCTTGTCCTCAAATTCTGGTTGTCTGATCTAGTCAGCGCCTAGAGTTTCCAGTGCGTGGCTATTACTATATGGTTTCAGGCACCTCCACTTCATTCTTTAGGCCTAGCTTTTAAGTCTCCGCTCCAAAATGTCCTTCTAAATCCTGCTGGTTGAAATTAATCGCTCCCCTCATCTAGCCTTCTGTTTGTGTCTACCTTGATTAAAGTTATTTCTGTAAGTGACTTTATGCCAACTTGTGAGCCTCCTAGACTCACTTCTCATCCTTTCTTAGATCCCTATCCCATAAAATTTCTCTCATAAATGTCCCCTGAACTGAACTGCCTTTTCTAAAAACTGGGAATTAAATCCACCCATAGGGAATGCTATGAAGACAAATGAGCAGAGGACAGAAACATATTCTAACGATGTCAGAGATGAAGCCAACACACCTGGTCCCAGAGCCTTGACAGGGTATAAATGTGAAACCAAATTAACTGCAAGAGGATTTGATGAGAACAGTGGATGTTCTTATCCTCCAGGTGGCCCCTGGAGAGAATGTTAGCATCATGAGAAGAAGTGGAGAAAGGAAGAGAGGCTGCTGTTGACTCTAGTATAATAAAGCTGAGTTCCCTTCCTCTCCATTCCTCCATTCTGCATATTTCAAAATGACAATAAGGGAAATGATTTACAGTTGACTCCAGGTGCCCCTCGCTGTGCAACTCCTGTCTCAGCAGAGAGATGAAAAAGAGACCTTTTTCCATACACAACTCTGAGCCACATTGATATTGTTTGATTCCCACTTACAGCATTTTCTGCAGCTTGTCTTTGTTCAATGACACTAAAATCCTGGCAACTCAGTCACTTCTCTGCTTCTAGCAGAGATCAGACCAGAGCACCAGAAATGGTCTCCAGCCAGAGTGAACTAGAACACACAGAGACCTAGATGGGAGCCCAGTTGTTGCATTTTGATGCTATCTTCGGATGTCTCCGTTATAACTTGCATCATTCTTCATGATAAGATGTCGTCTTCACTTGAGATCAACTTGAGATCCTACCACCACCTTATTGCCCAATGGTACTGTTTCCTTCTTAACACCAGCCCAGAAAGAGAGGCTCTGAAGCCTTAGGAGATGCTATTCCCATTCAGTCTGTCTAGAGCTGTATCTAGGGATCTACATTTTATTATATAGTCCAACCCGGGGGATGCATTTTACCTGGTTGATAAACACAGTCCTTTGAGTGAAGGACTTGGGAACAAACCAAGATTAAACTGGCTTGTTTTCTACCCAGATTTGGGGGCATGGGTTGGTAACAGATGGATGGGGGAAATTAGAAGAAATGGTTCTCTCATTTTTTACATTTGAGGAAAGGAAACTTAAGAATATAATAATATAATTAAATTAAATTTAACAGAAAAAATCTATTTCTTCATCAAAAGCACTGGGCTGGTTACTGGAGATTCAGAAATTAAAATTTGGGTCCCTGTGCTCAAATTGCAAACACAGTTCTAAAAGAATTTACCATTCTGGCTCAGACAATGGATCATTCAGTAAGTTCAATTCTCTGTCTCAAAAAAGTACAAAATGGAACTTCAGGCAGAAATTCATAGTTTGTCCTTGATGTCAACCTTCCGGTAAGTTTCCTATGTCTCCTAACTAAGCTTAGGGGACAATTGTCTGTGCAGGTACCACGGGTAACAGAACCCAAAGGCACATCAAAGATCATCCAGCCCTTAGGGCTCCTGGGTTGTTCAGTTTGTTAAGCAGCTGCCTTCGGCTCAGGTCCTGATCCCACGGTCCTGGGATCCAGCCCCATATTGGGGTCCCTCAGGGAGCCTGTTTCTCCCTCCCTCTACCTGCTGCTCTGCCTACTTGTGCTCTCTATCTCTCAGTCAAATAAATAAATAAATGAGTTCTTTTAAAAAAATGTTTAAACTAAAGATCATCCAGCCCTGTCTCCCCATGTCATGGATGAGAAAACCGAAGCCCCAAGAGATTAAGGGATTTGTGATATGCTGCTGGTTACTTTGTAGCAGAGCTTGCACTAAAGCCAGGTCTCCCTGTCCACTGCTTTTCTCACTTTACCATATCATAAGGCTTGGAGTAAGACTGTCCATTAGTTCATTTATCCATTGTCCATCCATCCATTCATTCTATAGATATTTTAGTGAACATCTACCACATGCCAAGTGTCCTACACTGAGCATGTGAGGTTGGGGATGATCCTCTTTCTGTCTTCACAATCTTATAATCTAGGGGGGCTGAGATCAGAAAACAGCTTCCACAAAGCCAGTGTTCTTTAATTTTTGTCATCAGTACAACTCTCATAAGTGTGAAGTAAAATCCATTCATCATCTTCTGGCATGATTTTCAGATTTAGGTCGTGTATCTTCCTAGCACTTTGTTTCACTGATCAATTTGGATTTTTTTTTTTTTTTTTGGTCAGTCCTCTCCTTGAGACATCTCCACCACTGCTACTGCCCAGAGAGGAGGCAGCAAGTTGTACAAAGTGTTTTAGGAATAAATGCTCCACAATTTGGGTACAAAGTAAAGTCTTTCCCCCCAACTTGCCTTAAGACAATGGCCTTTGGACCTGCAGCGACTTTTTAGAATCCTGAGTCTCAGACTCTCTTCAGGTTTCCAAGAGACCCAACAGGTGATTATCCCAGAAATGGTTTGGATTTTTCTCTGTGAGCCTCATTTTTTGTTGTCATGCATGAAAACACACATCCTCTGTCTATTCACACAACCTCCCAAGATGGTTAGAGACTTTATTCTTCTTCAGCTGACATTTTACAAACAGAAGGTCTTAGTTAAAATTTCTAAGTTAGAAAATAGTGCTGAGGACTCTCCCATCCCCAATTAGCTTTGTTAAATTAAAAGAGAGAATGAAGGGGCAGTTTTGACCCTCCTGGAACTCACCACCCCTCTCTGGACTAGCCACTCCCCTTAGCAGCTGACATTATTAATGAACTCATCCTCTGGCTTAACTCCTCAGCCAAAGCAAATCCAAGGTAGTAAATTGCATTTTCCAGCTATAAAGCCTAAAACTTTATCCCACAGGAGTCACAGTATCCTGAAAGAACTCACGTTTGTATTAGAAGTAAAATGTCAGTAGCTTGGAAAAATAAGGGCCCACAATGCACCATTTCTTAGGTCACTTTCAAGGGCATTAAACTGTTTTGCCCATATGTATGTATTACTTAGTGATTTCCAAAAATTATTTAATTTATCACCCAATTAAAGGATAAACTTTTTATTATTATTTTTAAAGATTTTAGTTATTGATCTTAGAGAGAGAGAGAGCATGCATGTGCAAGTTGGGGAAGGAGCAGAGGGAGAGGGAGAATCTCAAGAAGACACCGCCCTGAGTGTGGAACCCTACCTGGGACTCCATCCCAGGACCCTGAGATTATGACCTGAGCTGAAATCAAGAGTCGGAAGCTTAACTGACTGAGCCACCCAGGTGCCCCAAGGGAATAAACTTTTTTTTTTTTAAAGAATGGAGACTACATCTCTTACATTCTATTAAAAATAAAACAACACTAATATATACTTTTTGGACACAGTGGATATATAATAAAAGCAATTTGACTACTGATCCATTTTGTCCTTAAACCCTAATAGCATCAGTCATGCATTTAATTGGTAAGTGACTATCGTGTACCTAATGTTAGGCTATGTGTTATGAGGCATATATCAGATATATTTGACATAACCCTGTGCTCAAAAATTTTGCAACCTTACTGAAAAAGGAAAACACATATGAACTAATTGGAATAATAGATCTAGAAGAACCTTAAAGTCTCTCGAGTCCAGTTTCCTTGTAATATATATCCCCACCATTCACAAATATTTCTGACTCTGCTTTCTTCTGAGTACCTGAGACAACTGGAACTCTCAACCCAAAGTTGAACTTTGGGTAGATTTTATGACTTGCTTTGGCCAAAACTTGCAAGTGAAATGATGTGTTGTCACTTATTGATGGAAGCATTTAAGAGCTGAGACACAAGTCTCCATTTCCCTTCTTTTTCTGATGTAGCAGTTGTGGGGAAGACATCATAGCTGTCTCAGTCTATTCGAGCTGCTATAACAAAATATCACAGACTAAGTAGCTTATAAACAAGAGAAATTTATTTCTCACAATTCTGGAGGCTGGAAGTCCAAGATAGAGTGCCAGCACAGATGGATGAGGGCCCTTTTCCAGGTCACAGACTTAACCTTGTATCTTTATGTGGCAGAAGGGGCAAGCTATCTCTCTATGGAGTCTCTCTTATAAGGGCACTACTCCCTAATCACCTCCTAAAGGGCCCACCTCCTAATACCATCACCTTGGGCATTAGGTTTTCAACATGAATTCTGGGGTTCTTTTTTGGGGGGGATGGAGAATGGGCAGATGCAAACATCCAGACCATAGTAATGGTGAAAAGCCAGAAAGCTTGAATCCTGTGTGTGGAGCATGGAGGTCAGATGCTCTGGGCCCCTCCAAGAGCCTTCGTATGAGCTAGAAAACCAATTCTGATTGTATTAGGCCTTGAGATTTTAGGGTTATTTGTTACCAAAGTATAAACTAGCCTATCCTGACTAAATCAACACAATGTAGGTGGGAAAATTGAAGTGTTAACCTGTGTGGTATGGAAACTCAGTGTGTTAAGAGTTCAATGTAAGCATGGAGTGGGAGGTTGCAGATTGATTTAATTTATCTAACTTGAGCTTCTCTTTGTAGGACATATATGACTAATCTGGAGGAAGTGGTTGTGGGCTGGGAAGGGTATTAATGGTCGCAGTGATGAGACAGTCCAGGTCAGGAGAAAATGAACACCTAATTATACCAATAGCAGTCCTATCTGAATATGCATAACTATTGATGCTAAGCAATTTGTTTACATTATCTAATTTAATTCTCACGGCCATCCCAGTAGAAATAACAATAATGATGGCATAAACAACTATCTCAGCCTTTCTTATGAGGTAGCAATGGTTACTATTTTCATTTCTTTAAAAAGTAAACCGTTAGAAAGCTTTACTCAGAATATCTGGAACTACTTCCACGTGCAGTGAATTCCACCTCCTCCTTTTCTCTGGGACGTCGCTCAAATGGCCGTCTCTTCATTTTTCATTATTTGTAACTGCCCTATTTCTACTGGTCCGGCCCTTTGCCTTAAAAAAATAGGCAAACGACTTAACATTTTAAAGTAAAAAACTGTTTTAAAACATATAAAACCAAAGTAACTACATCCTGATTTGCCTTCAAGTTATGCTCTCTGTTTTCACCTCCTTAACCCATTTCAGAACCTCCTGTGGTTGAGTCACCACCAACTTCCTGGTTGCCAAATTCAGTGGATGTAATGAGCCCTGTTCTTATTGGGCCTGTTGACTGGGACTAACCTGGGCATCTAAAGCTCTATGATCTTCTGGATCTTCTTACTCCTTGTTCTTTTTAAATCCACGTTAAATGTTTCTTTTTCTCCACTGACCCTTTATTATATGTGCTGCCGAAGTGAGCACTCTCCACTGACCCTTTAAAAGATGGTCCCATATTGGTGTCCTTATTCTTGTCCCTCTTCATGGGCTATGAAGGCAACTTCGTCTATTCTTATGACTTAATTACATGTTAATATGTTACATTCCCCCCAGATCTGAAGCTGTAGTGAAATTCTCTCTCAAGGACTTCATAAATATGTATTCTACCTCTTTGTTCATATATCACCAAGGCCCACTGAAATAATTAGGTAAACAAACAAACAAATAAACAAATACATTCCTTGCCACCCTAAACCCTTTTCTCCTGAATTCCTTATCTTCATAAATACTCCATCAGCTACCCATTCCCTCAAATTGCAGCCTGAAAGCCTATTCCTTCTTCTTTCCCAATAACTAGACTCCACAGCTTGAATCTGCCATCTAAATAGTTCTCATTTTCTATAACTTATATTTGCCATCCCTAGTAAGTGTTTAATTTAAGGCCTTGTTGCCCTCATCTTCACTAGATCACCTCCTTAATCTCTCCAAAGCATTCTTCACACTTCAGCCAGAGAATTGTTTCTAAAGTTCCACAATGTTCACACCGTTATCTACATTGTAGATTCACATTATAGATCCAAGGTGCTTCATTACATTTCAGATAAAATCTAAATGCCTTAGTAGATACACACAGTCTTTCACAACCTGATCTATGCTCACGTCTCCAGCCTTTTCCACTGCTTCTTCTTGCTTCACACTTAAACTGCTGAGCCAAGCCAAAGAGGTGGTAACATGGGAACAAATCTCTCTGGCTTTGTTGGTGTGGCCTCCCTTACTCTACTTTTAAGCTTTGCTCCTCCAAGTGGTTTCCTCTTGAATTTTTCACCTGGCTTCAAGTCCCAGTTCAGGAGTCCCCTCCCTAGGTGCTCCCATGTCCATACCCTTTCTGTAAGCATGCATCTCTGATGCTTCTATCATATTACACGGTGGTCACCTTCTGTTTTTATGTAGTCATCACTCAGCTTGGTTCCATTTCTCCTCTCAGATTTATTTGAAAGACCACCAGCCTACCTGCATTTCACAATAGATAGGGCATTAGGCTTTTGAAATAATGCACAAAAATAAAGTCAACATATGTCATCAGGATTTATAGAATGCCCACTCTTGGATCAGAGCCCTATAGCTAGGAAGGAAACACATAGCAAAGAAATGGACTTTCTCTTTTCTTGTTTCCTTATATTTTTACTTTGTCTCATTTGTAGCCTAGAAGTTGCTTCTGAACCACATGTAGGCATAAAGACAGCTTGATCTTTGAGGACCGCTGATGTGTCTAGAAGATATGCTCCATAACTCAACCTGTTTTCTAGATGCACACCAAATCATTTAGTGCCTTGATGAAATTAAGAGGGCTAGCTCTACTTCTGTTTAATAAGAATACATCAGATTGGAGCCTATATTTTGATTTTGTGTGTGTGTGATAGTACTGTAAATTCTCTTTTTTCATTTTCTCAATCTCATTAACTTCATTCTCGGTTGCTTCATTATTTTCAGAACTGTCTTCTGAAGCTGCACTTTTTTTTCTAGCCAACTCATCTGTCAGCTGTTACAGTATTTTTTAATTATATTTTTCCAATATTTCTTTCCTTGTCATCATTTATTTTTAATTTATGTGCATATATTATTTTTATGAGGAAGCCCAAGAATAGCTGCATTTTACACACAATGTAAAGTTATGAAACTTTTTATATAGGGTTTTTGCCTCTTGTGTCTCACAAAGAAATTCCAATTCTTCTGTTCTTCCCAGATTTATGCTAAGAAGAGGCCATTAGGAGACACATACACCCATGTTAGTAGGCTCTGAAGGTTGGGTCTCAATCAGTGATTGCCAGGGATTATCTAGTTCTGATTTTGAGGCTTTGTGTTTTAAATTGCCATCAGGGAGCAGCAGGATACACTCAGCATTTACAAAGTGAGCCCTTAGTAAACCAAAGCAACAGCAAAAACAAAAACCAAAAAACCTGTCTTCAAGGTTATAATAAACCAATCCCCTGACATCAGGTGCTATGGTTCATGATGAACATGGGAGAGGAGGGGAAGCCTGACAAAGAAGGGAGCAGGGATCGAGAAGAAGTTGAGTCATAAGAGAGCGTGAGGGTTCTGGAGGATAACCCCATCATCTATACTAGGTCTTAGATTGAATTTCAACCTCCAAGTGCTCATATTCTTTGTGATTCTTTACATAAGTATTACTGGGACTCTAGTTCAAAGCACGGATATTCCCTGGTTCCATCCCAGGGGAGCAGAAAGAGCAAAATAATGATAATAATACCAGCTATCATTTATGGAATGTTTACTTTGTGCCAAGCACCATTCTATATACCTTAAATATGTACTGTATCATATAATCTCATGACAAATCTATGAATTAGGTACTTTATAATTTCCATTTAAAAAATGAGAAAACAAGCACTGAGGATAAAACAATTTGACCAAATTCACACAGGTATTAATAGGTGATGGATATAGGGGTTAAACTTAGGCTCTCTTACACCAACGCTCTTGATCTTAGGTACCACACTGATAAAAACTATTGGAAAAATATATAATTAAGAGAAATAGTGGAAGAGTGGTTCCTACTCTTTTCCCCCAACTCCTTACCACAAAAGCACCTCAGTCTTTCATCTTCTCTTCTTTACTTACCCTCAGATCTCTATTGGGCTCAGCTGTCTTATGGTTTTGAATAACACTTATCATGTTGACTAAGTCTCAAATTTGTATCTTTAGTCCAAATCTCTTTCATGAATACTAAACTCATATATCCAATTACCTTCCTGACAACTCCACTTTGATGGCATATAGATATATCAGACTTAACACCCCCAAATTGCACAGGTCTTTCCCCAGTCATAACCCTTCCACAGCCTTCCACTTACCAGTTAATGACACCTCCATTATCCCAGCTGTTCAGCCCAAACAACCAAGTCTTACTTGACTCTTTCTTTTACCTCAATCCAATCTATTGTCAAATTCTGTTAGTTCCCTCTTCAAATATTTTTCAGACTTTGATCCCTTCCCTTAGCACCCCTATGAAGCCTGTCTAGTTCTGACCACCATTTTGTCTCATCTGAATTATTATAATCATCTCACAGTTGGTTTCTTTGCTTCCAACCCCATTCATTTACCGTTTATTCTATAAAGAGAAGTCAGAGTGATGCTTGTAAAATGTAAGTCAGATCATGGTCATCCCTTGTTGAAAACCTGAAGTGGCTCCAAATTTCACCTAGAATAAAGGCCTGTTTTATAATGGCCGATAGGACCCTGTGTGATCTGACTCCCTCAAAAATGACTTGAGAGGAGAGGATATTTTCTCCTCGCTCTCCTCTTCTTCTCCTTGTCTCCTTCTTTTCCTTGTCCTGCTCTGCTTCATTCTCATCTTCCTCTTACTTCAATGTTGACTTATTCCACAACAAAGTTTTAGAACAAAATGAATTCAGTATTTGGCAATGTCTGGTGAATGAAGCTTGGACTCTTGTCTTTGACCAAACAACTTTCCACCCCGCCATAGAGACAAGAGATATGGAATTCATCCTTGACTCTCTCTCCCTAATGCATTATGTTCAGCTAGTCCCAGGACCATAAGCATGGCTCTCAAGTCCATTTCTTCCTTTCCATCTCCACTGCTACTACTTGAGTGCAAGTTCTTTTCATTTCCCACCTCTATCCCCTCAACAATCCCCTCAGAGGTGTCCCTTTCATTGGCCTTTCCCTCCATCCATTCTACATCTTACATCCAAAGTTGTATCTCTAAAAGGCAAATTGGACATCACTTCTTGGCTTAAAGATCTCCATTGTTTTCCCTTTATTTATAGCTTTATTTTTTAAACTTTTTGGATCAAGGATCCCTTGGAAGTCTCAATACATATGAACTTCCCAGAAAACTATAAGTACCAAAGTTTACATTAAATTTCAGGTGACTCACAATGCTCTGAAACCATCCAAGAAAGTGTTCAGCTCCAAGGGATTCTACGTTAATGAACCTTAGGCCACAGGAGAGTCCACCAAAGTTTTCGATCTCTAGCCCGTAACCACAGCCTCATGTCCCATGACTACCTTTATTCTTCCAGATTCAGCTCAAGGGAAGTATTTCCTAATCTCCTGAGGAAGTTAATCTCTCCCTTTCTCTGCATCCAAAGCACATATAGCAATTATCACATCAGGTTTTAAATATTTCTAAACATTTTCTCCCCTAGAACTCTCAACTCTTTGACAAGAGGGCTATCTAAATGTTCTATTTATGTCTCAGTCCTACACAGACCCTAGGATACAGTTGATATTCAGTAAATATTGACTGAGTGACTACATCAAAGGTTTAAAAAAGAAAAAGATAAATGGTGATATCTATGTTAAAGATTTGTCCATCCTTGCTTCTTCCACCCTTTCTGATATTAACCAGAAAAGAGATAATTCCAGTGCAACGAATTACAATTATATGAATTATACATTTAAATATATATATGTGTGTGTATTATAATTACATATATGATGATAATTCTATACAACTGAGGTAAGTTTTCCTTAAATTCTGAGCTTTGGCATTACAGTTCTTTCAGCTGACATCTGTCATTTCCTAATTCCAGGACTGGGATAAGTCTTTGTCTTTGGTTCCTCTTTTGATCTCTAGAGAAATGAACTTTTGTCCGGTTTTAACCTTTTTTTGTCCCAACATATTATTAGGACAGTAAGCTTTGAAACCAGTTCGTTGGCTCATCAGCTCTTTAACTCTGGGTTTTCAGAGTCTATTCACTCTGGTCCATAGCTTAGAGCTGTGTTTCTCATGGAATGGTCCATGGAATCAAAAGCACCTTGTGTACCTTTTCAAGGTGCAGGTTCTGAGACATACTAAATAACACCTTTGGGAGGCAGAAAGATATTCTGGAATTAGCATTTTAACACTGTCCTAGGGGAATGCTCTGTGTACTGAAATTTGGGAAACTTGGACCTAGAACTCATTTCCATTCTCTTTCTATCGCATGAATGTAGATCTGGGTTTCCTCCTTCTCATCTTGACTCCCTTTTGTTAACATCATACCTTAAATTCACCATGACTAATGAATACCTTCAGTTTGTTTGTTTCCATGAGCAGGAACAAGGTTAAGAGTAAGAGCCTGGAGCCAGAAAAATTGGGGCTTACATCTCCCTTCTGCCACTTATTTGCCATGTGAGATGAACTAGTCTCTCTAAACCACATTTTCTTTAACTTTCTAACAATATTTATCCCATAGGATTGTTGTGAAAATTTAATGGGATCTTATATGTAAATTATTTATTTAACATAATTCACAACCCAATTGAAGTTAGGTAAATGATAGTTATTAGTAACAATGGTAGTTATTAGTAATAGTAGTAATAATAACCCTTAAATTTGTCATTTTCTCAATAAGATCTTTTTCATAGTATATGTATGTTTGCATATAGATATGCATACATATGAAGAATAGTATTTATTTAATATAATAATATTATATTAATATAACTATAATATAATATATTCATATAAGAGGTTTCTAATTAGTAGATCATTTGCCTCTCCTTATTTACCTGTCCTGTCTGTCCTGTCATCTGATTCCCATCTGTCTGTCTAGCATTTCAACAATCATCCTTAGATCTGAAGTAGGGGTAATTGAAGATCAAATCTTATTCAGCACTTAGAAAATCACTTCATTCTATTAGGAGAATTTTTAAGTACTTAGATGAATCACTATGAAGACTAATTTTGAAAACTGTGTTTGATCAGTGGTACAGTTTTGGTTGATAGCTCTGCTATTCCCAAAGGAATCCTAACAAAACAGTTTCAAAGAGAAACACTTTGAAATAAGAAAAGATTATGGGGGGAGACAAACTTGGGGGAACAATCACGCTTAGTAAGAATTCTTCATAAATTTTCTCATTCATTAGGAAAATTAGACAAACTGTGAGCCATGTCAATAGAACCTATTTATTAACTACTACCAAACAGTGATTCTCAAAGATCTCTTCAATAATGTGGGGGGAAAAATGGCTCAAGGAGACTCTCAAAGATTTTTCTATGGGGGAAAAAGGGGAAGGAAAGCAGTATAAATTTGATTTAAGTCAGATTTCCCTCTTCTGAACTAAAATTTTGTCATGATCACAGCCATCCTGATGTCATCTGGAATTTCTTCATCGTTAGAAATCACTAAGTGAGAGTGAAGCTGTAACATGAGTTCCCATTTTTCAGTTTGAAGATTTCAGCAGAGATTCCAGCAGCTCCTGAACTATTGCTATATCTACCTGATGGCTTTCAGGTGATTGAACTGAACAGCACAAAGAACTCTGGTGTTTGCAACATTTCGAGTGAGCCTCCAAAACGCAATAGTCTCCATCCCTAGTTCTTAATATGCTGGATCATAAAAGTCTTTATTAGAATGGGGGTGGGTTGCAAAAGAAGACGTTCAGTGAGAGTTTGAAGAGACGGGGGCATTTGTTAACTGTGACACCAGGTTTCCAGAGGTTGCTGTAAACCAGTAGGGAGCAGTGAGAGACTCAGTGTGGAGGAACGAAGTGCTGGGCAGTATGGGGATGACAATACAGAAGAGAACAGCGGCCACAAGATTGACAAACGATCATGGATCTTCTGAGAAGACTTCACCAGAACCTCTTGTCAGCTTTTTCTTTACCAGGAGCCTTCCCATGCTTCCATTTCCTTCCCTCCCCCTCTCAGATTCCACAATCTATCACTTCAGTCAATCTCCTCCTGGTATCCTCCACCTCTTCATCCCATCGTCCTTTTATAGCCATCCTTCTGGCTAAATCCTGGAAAATTCGATTTACCTTTCCCTGTGCATATGCCCAGGATTGTAACCACTGCTGAAGAGACTGTGACCAGGAGGTCTGGGGTCATTACTAACCCGTGATGTAAATTCAAAGTTGCCGGGCAATCACAATTTTTCCTTACGCGCTGCTCTGTCCCATTCTCCATGGCAGCTTTGTCAAACCTCCCAAATCTTTAAATCCCAGTCCCCTCAGCTTCTCTTTATACCATTAGCAAAGAATCACCTATTTTACTGGAAATACAATGTTGGATATGAACACCTCGCTTCCTGCTCCCAAACGCACAAAGAGTCTCACTGTATTCACCCCTTGCCTCTTCCGTCCTCACACTTGGAAAGGAGAGTTCTGGATGAAATGACTTCTGTCAGTTTTCTTTTCTCTGCCTTATCTCTTCTTCAACTTCTCCCTCCCATGGTTCTTTTGGCTCAGCAAATATTTCTCCCATCTTAATCTTAAATGCCCTTCCCTTCCTCTTCCTTCCAAACAAGCATCTTTGTGTTTGTTTTTGGGTTTTTGTTGTTGTTCTTTGTTTGTTTGCTTGTTTGTGGGTTTGTTTTTTTTTTTTTTTTTGGTTTTTGAGAGAGAGTGTGTGCCTGCACACACAAGTGGGAGGAGGGACAGAAGGAGAGGAAGAGAGAAAAATCCCAAGCAGACTCCCTGCAGAGCTCAGAGTTGGCCCTGGGACTTCATCTCATGACCCAGAGATCATGACCTGAGCCAAGATCAAGAGTCCTAAGGCTTAACTGACTGAGCCACCCAGGCACCCCCCACCCAGCATCTTGAAAGAACAGTTGGCATTTACTCTTTTTACCTTCTTGCCTTTCCACCCATTAGACCAACAAGCAGGTTCTGTCCCTTTCTAGTCACTAATTCCAAGAGCCATTTTTGGATTATAATTTAACTTGACCAGTCACTCCCTAGCCCCCACCCCACTATGAAATTCTTCATAATTTGCTCTTAATGTCCCAGCCCTGCTCTTCCCTCTTTCCTTTCTAGGCTCATCTTCCCCTGTCTATCCCTCAAACTGTAGGTTTTTGTTTGATTTAAAGGTGTTAGATACTAGCATTGCTGTGTCGATTGTTGTTCATGACTTCCGATGTTTTTGTTCTTTATAAATTATTTGTGGAGGTATTTCAAATCTGAAGTTATCAAAACTTCACAGGCTTTGTCATAGGCATTGAAAATATTCCAAAATTTTCACTTGTTTTTTAATTGTAAAGAAAATGTTAGTTTTATACTATAAAATCTGTTGATCCCTTCAACAGATTTGAAACAGTTTCTGTTTTTAGTGCCATGCTTAGAAAGGCCTTGTCTTCACTAATATTAAATAGATATTGATCTAATTTTTTATAAGACTTTTTTTTCTCTTTTTGGTAAAGAAGCTTTAGGTTCACAGCAAAACTGAGAGGAAGGTGAAGAGATTTCCACCACACATGCAGAGTCTCCATGACTATCAACATCCCCACCAGAGTGATACAGTTTTTATAACCTATGAACCTACTTTGATATGTCATTATCACCAAAGTCCATCATTTACACTAGAGTTTACTTTTGGTGTTGGACATTTTATGAGTTTGGAAAAATGTATAATAACAGGTATTCATCATTATGGTATCATACCAAATACTGTCTCTACCCTAAAAAATTCTCTGTGCTCTGCCTTTCATCCTTCCCCTGTCCCCTAACTCTGTCAATTATTGATCTTTTTACTGTCTCCATTGTTTTGCATTTTGCAGAATGTCCTATAGGTAGAATCAGACAATATGCAGGCTTTTTAAAATTGGCTTCTTTCACTTAGTCAAATGCATGTAAGTTTCTTCCAGATCTTTCTTCCAGTGACATCCCACTGTCTGAATGTGCTGCTATTGCTTTACTCATTCACCTACTGAGGGACATCTTGGCTGTTTCCAAGTTTCAGCAATTATGAATAAAGCTTCTATAAACCTCTGTGTGCAGGGTTTTGCGTGGACATAAGTTTTCAACGTCTATGGGTAAATCCCAAGGAACGTAGGAGTATCACGTGGTAGGAGTACAGTTAGTGTTGTAAGAAACCCCTACACTGTTTTCCAAAGAGCCAGACCATTTTTCATTTCCATCAGCGATGAATGAGTTTGTTCTGGCACCACCTTTGTCAGCATTCGATGTTGTCGGTGTTCTGGATTTTGGCCATTCTAGTAGGTGTGTAGTGGTTCTATTTTTCTTCCAATAGTTTTATGGTTTAATTTTTGAGGTTTAAACCTACAGTTTATCTGAAGTTTATTGGGGTAGAACTTTATTATGATGTATAAAAGAGAGCTCACTTTAGTATGTTCCAAATGGTAAGCCACTTGTCCCAAAATAACTTTCTGAACCATCGTCTTCCAAAGATATTTTAAATGTCGCCTTTTTTGTTCTATCAATTTCTCATAATATTTGGATCTATTTCTAGACTTTCTATTCTGTTCTGTTGATCTGTCCTATTTTTGTACCTGTTCCTTAATGCTTTTAATAATGTAGATCTATAATGCATTTCAGTAACTTAAAGAGAATATAGACTTCTAAAACTTTTTTATTGACTGGTTTTATACTTTCATTTTTCAGATGAACTACAGAAGCATTTTGTTAAGTCATAAAGAGAAATTTGCTATTTATATCTTGACCATAATTTGTTACATTTGTAAATTAATTTGGGAAAATATGGACAGCTGTATACTTTTAAGCTTTTTCTAACCAGATATTTTGTCTCTCTTTTTTGGTTCCCAGGAAAAGATTAAACTGTTCTACCTATAAGTTTCATATTTCTTGTTAATTTCGCTGCTAGTAATTTCTATTTCTGGTTTTGGTTTCTATCATGAATGAGATTTCTGTTTTCCATTATATTTTTATATAGAAGATTTATGTGATTATCTCGATCCCAGATACTTTATAAAACATTCTTAGTAGTTTTAATAATTTTGTAGTTTATTTTGTAGGTTGTTAAAAAATGTTTAATATGTTATTTGCAAAATAGGTGGTAACTTATCTGTTTCCAATAAATACACATTTTAAATTTTGTTTTGTATCTGACTGCAAAGTAAAGAAATTTCAGAAAAAATATTAAAAGGAATGGATATCTTTCTTGTACTAAATTTGGGAATGTCTCTGATTTTATTATTGGGCATGACACTGTTTAATAAACAGATTTGATGTGTATGTATTTATTTGTATGCACTTAGAATATCTCTGCAAGATTAACCAGAAACCAGTAACAGTGATTGTGTCTGGGAAGAGATCTGATTGATGGGACAGGTAGGCAAGGAAATGTATTCAGTGGATATAACTTCGTATCTTTTGAATTGTGTATTATTTATACATATAAACCCATTCAAAACAGAAATAATAGACTTAACAAATCAAAGCAACATTTGTTTTTAAGAAAGTATTTATTTAGACTTGTTTTCTAAAGCTTTTAAAAAAGATAATCAGCAATCAGTAGTGAATTAAGCACATTTCTTTTTATATTTACTGGCCTGGTCACATGGTTTTTTAATTTGGTCTTTGGTATATTATATTTAAAGTGTGTCTAATATGAAATCATCTTTATTGGTTGTGTTTTTTTTCTGATGAATATTTTATTTAACATCTTTGTATCTGTATGTTATGTATAGACATAAACAAAATTGTTTTTGCAGTGGGATGAGTTGTGTTTTGGTCCAGTTTGGATGTAAGTATTGTAATACAAATTAACAAGTGCCCCATAGTTTTCTGTACTCAAAATGTATTAGAGTGGAATTTCTCCAGTGCTTATAAAACTGAAAGAACTCATCTGGTAACCACCTGCTTCTAAAGCTTATTTTGGAATAAATATTATAATAAAATCTTCACATTTTTTATTGCTATGATTCTATTAAGGTTTTCAACAATGCAGATATGCCTTAATATTTCTTAGGAATTATTGACTTGAAAAACACCTTCTAGATACGGTATGGGGATGATTTTAGATTAAGCCTAGATCCCACTGTAGTTACAGAGGATGAAAATTATTAAGAAATGAGTTGATTAACACATAAAGTTTATTTTCCAATTTAAAGACTATCAAATTTATTTTATAAATCACTAAACCCTGCTCTCATCAGAATGGAAATACATATTTGTGTATTTGGTAAAACAATCTGGATTTTTCAATTAACTCACATGGTCGCATGTGTTCATTGATAACATAAGCCAACTCTTAAAAATATTTGATTTCCTGCTCAGAGTCGGTAATGGTATGAAGTGAAACGACAAATTTATCTCACGCTGGAGAATAAATCTCTGTAACTCAGCCATATCTCTGCCACTCATGAATCATCAAGTCTTGGCTTTACTTGTGGGATAAATATATCTGTTATGTATACCTTCTTGTCCTTTTTGTATAAATATATATTTCTTTCTTTGCATCCAGTTTTATTTATATGCATCCTACCTGTGATACTCACAGCGGAGACTTAACTTGGAGCAAATCAATTAAAGCCACCAGGATTCTTTTCCTTTGGCTGCATAACACTGCTGACCCCAACCAGCACATTTGCCAGGGTCTTTACCGTATTTTCTTCAAAGTAGAGGCATGAGCTGAAAAAGGGAGTGAGGTGAATGAACATTTGATCAAGATGACAAGCACCACTGGATTCCTGCTGCTGGCCGGAACACAAGCCTGATGACATGTATTTGGTGTCATTCCGATGTAGATTCTGACAGAGGCCAATTTATGGTCCAATTTATGTCTTGACTCTCAGACGAAGGCCAAGCAAGCTATAAAATGTAATAAGAATTTCTTCAATCAATGTCCAGAGGAAAAACAAATCACTCAGTTACTGACACAATATTGCATCAACACTCGGGTAAAGTTCTCACGACTGTGTGACATGCCCCCAAGCTACACGGAGCGCGAGACTGCAATCCTGGAAACCAGCCTTAGCAGCTCTTCATCCAAACAGAGGAGCTCCGCAACTTTAGAGCTGTTAATAAGTCATCAACTATCTTTTGCCTTTATTTTCCTTTATTCTAATAGAACAACCTTGGGGGGGGGGCGGGTGGCGTAGAAAAACGAGAGGGAAATTAACTAACTAAATGAGTTCTTAACTCTCCTTCCTTCCAAGATTTTAGTTTCAGACTTATTTCTGACCTCCTTGCTGCAAAAGCCTTCATTCCCTTTTCCCCCTACCTCCTTCCCTTCCTACCAGTTCCCCCTTTAGAAGGAAGTTATTTATTTGTCCCTTGGCAGATCATTCTAACTCAGGCTCCTAGTGAGGTAACGCAGATGAGTCCCTGGTCACAGTTTCTATCCAGCCAGTCGTGGGCTTGTGTATTTTCCCAGTGTCTCTTCGTTTAGATGTTTTCCAACCAGATACATGCCATTAAGCACTGTTACAGGTTGGTGCAGGGAAGGGTTTCAGAGAAGAAAGATGGAAGAAGCGTCTCTCCATGAGGTCTGTTCTAATTTTTTATTTGTTCCTTCCAAATCCTGTTTTGTGACTGTCACTGTGCAAGACACACACATGTACACACACACATATGTAGTGAAAAGCTCTAGGAGCAGCACTGTGCTCTTTTTCAAATATGGCTTCATCTAGGTGTGCCCTTAGGGCTGGGAGTCTGGGTCACTTTGCTGAGGGGTCTGGGGACAAAGTGGCCCTCTGAGGAGGCACTTCCTGTGTGAAGATGTTTGCCTTCAGAATATTAGGAAAGTTGCAGGGCTGGCCATGAAAACAGCACACTTTTAGGACGTTAAAAGACGTCCTTTCCCCGCTTTCTGCAAACGAACAGGGGAAGAGTGAAGTGGATATAAACTGCTGAGAGACCTTCTGGTGTCCTGGGATGCAGGCTGGGCGCACTCCAGTCCACCCCGCAGGCCGCACTTTGTGGCTAAGGAATGGGTTGGGAAGGTCCTCCTGAATCCCTGGGGCTCCCGAGAAGGTTGGTGCTACAGCGTCTGAGAAAGTATCCTGCAGTAATTATCATTAGTATTCCATAGTACATGTCATACATATATTCTTAAAATGGAAGAAGGCTTCATCCAGTCAGGGCATATTTTCTTCGTGCACACTCTAAGAGAGGGTCTCATGCACTGCTGGCCTTGCCTCTGAAGCCTTCCCAGTATCCACCGGTCCAAAATTACCACTCTTTCTTGTGTTCTGAAGGTAGATCAACTGTGATACAGGATAATCCCAGGGGTTCTGGGACCCAAACCAATAAATTGGGTAGACTTTAAACAAAAAATACAAAACAATGTACAAAAGCGAGTATTTACTTAGAATAGGAAGAGAAATCGCAACCTCTTGTAGCCTCGGAGATTCAGATTCCTTTCTCCTGAGACCTTCTTAGGCATTTTACTGGTTGTGTTTATGTAAAAGTGACTCCTGGTTACAACTTGGCTTTCCTTCTCTACCTAAAGCCTCTTTCTCCACCAGCAATTTCCAAGATTCTTGGGGCTGGTGCAGGTGAGCAGTGCTTGAAACTTAAACTTCTCTTTTTTTAGTGTCCTCAACAACATGTTTCTCTTCTTCCAGATCGTGAGGCAGGGCCCATGTGTTCTGTCCTCCACCTGCTGCAGATCTAGATAGAGGACTCTGAACCGCGGAGGTACTCAGTATCTGAGCTGTTTCAACGTTGACTTCTGTTGAGTAATTTTTCCAATTATAAAAGGACACTGTGTTCATGCTTGAAGTTTTGAAAAACCCAGAAAATGACTTAAAGAAGAGAATTAATAATA
The DNA here is from genome assembly GCA_003697995.1 of Taxidea taxus jeffersonii. Lineage (NCBI taxonomy): Eukaryota > Metazoa > Chordata > Mammalia > Carnivora > Mustelidae > Taxidea > Taxidea taxus. The sequence goes on from RCUC01163822.1 coordinate 24,705, forward strand.
CCGGTAATGTCATTGCCATTAAATGTTGTGCTTCCTTCTGAAACTTACTGCATATATGGTTTTTTTGTTTGTTACAATTTTATTTAAAGTATCATGGTTTTCGCTTTTATCATTTTCCAATTTCCTATGCCATGAGCAATATTTTGAAAGCCTGATTTTTAAGGGTGAATAACCTCTCATTCTATAGATGTATGATATTTTTGTACTCTTTCCCCTACCGTGACTCAGTGCCCTGTGCCCTATGTAGAGAGGAAGTCTTTCCAACAAATAAGCACAATACTCTAGAGAATCCTTCTAATGTCTTCAGTTTTCCCACTGTGTTTGTGGGCCTTTGGGGTGGAGATAAGACAGAAAGCTGGAAGGTAGGCTTCAAGGGAGTGGAGAGAAGAAAGAGGTAGAGGGCGAATATAACTTGCTATGAAATTTAGATTTCCACAAAACAAAATTCCCTCCACCAAATGTCTATTAATCCTATTAAATAAAAATTAAGTAATAGTATTTTTTTCTTTATTCTTACAACCCAACAAAATGTTAAACACAGATTTAGTAGGTACATAGATAAATAAATGGATAAAAAGGACAATAGATTCCATTAAAATAGCACCCTGAGACATGGTTTACCCATTTAATTGGAATCATGGCCAAGGGAGAAATTTAGAGCAGAGCATTTCAGTGACTCTAAACAAATGAATAAATGGTTCACTTAATTCATTTCAATGTCTGGGCTGGTGGTACCCAAAAGTCTATTCAAAAAAATGTCCCATTGTATTGCCCCAGGGGTTGCTTTTTTCTGCCCTGCTCTGAATATATATAGATGTTTAAAATTCATGTCTGATATAAAAACTATCTATACAGATCATGTTAAATGTCTAGGGTTCTACTTTGGAGGCTCAGAATTCTGACCAACACCACCAGAAGAACATGATCTGACTTTAAAGAAGTCTGCCTTAGGTTTAAATGATACCTCCCCAAGCAGGAAGAGTTCTAAAAAATGCCTCAAATATAAAGCATTTATTTGTGACTAAGCTATACTTAAAATGAAAGAGACTCAGACGTGGAATGCACAGATATTTTTGGAGCATGTACATCATGCCAAAACTCAAACAGTGTGCCTTCATATTCTTCATCTCATTTAATTCTTAAAAGAATCCACTGAGTAAAATTCTTACACCCATATATATGGGTAAACAGAGTGAGACTTAGAGCTGTTTAAGGATGAGCCCAAAACCCTGCTCTATTGACCCATTTATTCATTTAGGACAACTTCTAAGTGCCTGCCCTGTGCCAGGCCCTGAGCAAGGCTCTTAGAAGACAGTCTTACAGTCTTACAAGGCTCTTAGAAGACAGTCATAATCCCTGCCTTCAAACCTGTTACAGTCTTGTGTACAAAACAGTATGGAAACAGAGTAAATGAATAAACAAAGTAAACAATGTGAAATGCGGAGCAATAGAGTTAAAGTAAGTGGTGCCATGGGATCACATTTCTGGTCAATTGATTTTTGATGAGGGCATCAACCTACTTGAATGGGAGAAAGAATGGTCTTTTCAATGAACAGTGCTGGGGCAACCAGGTCCCCTCATAAAAAAGAGTGAAGTTGGAATTCTACCTCACATCACATACAAAAACTAACTTAAAATGGATGAAAGATCTTGAGGTAGTATATAAAACTATAGTATTCTTAGAAGAAAATAGAAGCAGAATTCTAATTCTTCAGATTAGAAATTGATTTCTTGGATATGACTTTAAAGGCACAAGTAACCAAAAATGCAGGTCAACTAGATTTCATCAGTATTTAAAACTTCTGTGTTTCAGAGGACACCATCAAAAAAGTGAAAAGACAACTCACAGAATGGGGAAAAATATTTGCAAATCATGTAACTGATAAAGGACTAGTATCCAGAATACATAAAGAACTCTTACAATTTAGCAATAAGAATATAAATAATGCAATTAAAATGTGATATCGGAATAGACATTTCTCCAAAGAAGATATGCAACTGGCCAATTAAGCACATGAAAATATGTTCAACATTGCTAGCCACTGGGGAAATACAAGTCAAAACTGTTATGAGAGCCTGTATCACCTCTACTAAGATGGTTATAATCAAAAGCACAGACAATATCAAGTGTTTCCCAGGATGTGGAGAAATTGGAACTCTCACACATTGCTGGATGGAGTGTAAAATGGTGGAGCTGCTTTGGAAAATAATTTGACAGTTCTTTAAAACATTAAATATTTAATTACCATATCAGGCAGCAATTCCACTGTGAAGTACATATACACAAGAGAAATGAAAACATATATAAAAACTCTCTGTACAAACTTGCACATGAATCCTCAGATAGCATTATTCATAACAGTCAAAAAGGGAAAAAGGTTCAAATGCCCCTCACTTAATTAATGGATAAATAAAATGCAGTATATTCATAAGAGGAGATGTTATTCAGTCATAAAAAAGAATGAAATCCATACTACAACATGCATGAACCTTGAAAACATGCAGAATGAAAGATGCCAGACACAAAAGGCCACAATAGTGTATCATTATATTTACGTGAAATGTCCAGAATAGGTAGATTCATAGAGACAGGAAACAGATTACCGGTTGCCCAGAGCTCAGGGGAGAGCAGAATGGGAATGACTACTAATGGGTATGAGATTTCTTTTTGGGGTAATGAAAATGTTCTGGAATCACAGAGTAGGTAATGGTTGTACCACTTCATGAACACAATAACACTGGATTGTGTACTTCAAAATGGTGCATTTTGGGTTAGGTGAATGATATCTCAATTTAAAAAAAGAAAAAGAGAGAGATCTACATTACCTAAGAAAAATCATAGATTATCATCTCTGACAGTACAGTGGTTGTTCAGTTCTACTAAACTCCATTTCTCAAGAAGGTGACAGGGACCTATTTTTTCTTTTATTCATGTTTAAATACTAAGATGAAAGATCTATTTTCTCTGTCTACATTTTCCTCACATATATATGGGTATATGCACTTTTGCTCTATGCTGCAAAGCATCTTGAAATAAAAATTAGCACAAAAATTCTTTTCTTTGACCTACCTCAAGAATGTAGGCCTTGGCTGGGAATCTGCCAGAGCAAAGGCCCAGGCCCAGGCTCACTGCTTATCCAGGGAACTTTCCAGGCCAGGTGACGGAGCATGGGCAAGAGAGGCCCAGGCTGGTGCAGTCGCCACCATAGACATTTGGCTGGTCACCCACTTAGCCATACTTGAGTCTTAGCAGCAGCAAAAGAGACCACCTAGTGTGACCACCAGACCTGCCCAGCTGACATTCAGTCTCCAAACTTTGAGGAAAGCCTGTCTAGACAGAGCAATGATCACAATATGAAGCTGGCAGACCATCATCTTTTAAGAAAACCAACAAATAAAGACAGAACAACAAACCCCAGTACAGTAATTAGAGACCAGACCTAATTTGAATCCTCCGTAATGAAACTCAGTCTTTTCTTGTTTCTTCAAAGGCATTTGGAACAATTCTGAATGAATGAGCAGAGCCATCTCCGGTGTGAGATTAATCAGGACAACTGCTCCCAGCCCAGCGCTGAGCACACAGCCCTCGGGGCCCTCAGGCCGGGGCCTGAGTGGTGCCAGGGCTGACAATGAAGCAGTATTTCAGGAAGGCTATGATGGGGATGCAGGGGGATAAAGAAAAACGAGCTCCCCAGCTGAAACCATCCTGAGGCTTTTGTAATCCACGCACATTCACACATCCGCAGGGAAGCCTTCCCACTGGTCCCAGGGAATAGGATGGATGGCTCCGGGCCCCTTTCAGGCTTGCCCTCTCATGGGTACTTGGACAAAAAAGAGGGACAGGGAGAGGGGAGGAGAGACATATAGGTGGGTTTGCCACAATCTCCACTCCTCTTGGAATGCTTCAGGGAGTGAGAACTCTCTGGAAGTCAGGTATTCTGGGAAGTAAGGAAGGTCAGAAGGAGCTGGTAATGAGTGGCAGGGTGGGAATCCTGACTCGAAGCCCCTGGCCAGTGCTTTGGGGTCAACATTTAATTTCTTTGAACTTCGGTTTCCTCATCTGTAAAGTGGTCTATATTCCTACCTTCGAGTTGTCAGAATTAAATGAAATAACATGCTTATTAAATGGTAGATATTATTTTAAACAACAATAATAAAATCTCACTTTCTATGCTCCTCAATCCCTCTATTTTTAGTCCTCATAGTTCCGGCAACGTTTTCTAACTTGGCTTAGATTCAGCTATAACAGAGTCCATCCAACTCTGTTCTTTATATCAACACAATTCAATGAATATTTATTATGGTCTGCTTTAAAATCCTAGGGATCAGACAGAACTGTTTTCACATTCCTGACCCAAATACATATACCAGCTGCGTGATCCTAAGAAAGGGGATTAATCTTTCCAACCCTCATACACACACACACACACACACACACACACACTTTATAAATGGAGACATTAATAAGATAATATGTCTGAAGTCTTTGGACGAGTACCTGATAAACAATTAGTATAAATAAATGATAGTGTAGTTTCCCTCTTCCTCCTCCTCCTTCCCATATATACTAAATTACCTTTATTCATGCTTCTTAGATAGTTCAAATCAATTAAACTATTTTGAACACTTCAACAACCAACAACCTGATGGATAGCTGATTTCACCATGCTAAATTGCACAGATGGTGCCGGATATATATGTCCCAGCCCAGTTATTGTGCTCTTGCTATTCTGGTAAACAAAGAAGCCGGGCTGGAGTTTTAAAAGTCGTATCTCCAGAAGAATGTTCTCAGGGTATACCTGGCCTGCCTGTCTGTCCATGTCTGTCTGTCTGTCTGTCTGCCTCTCTCTCTCACACACACATATGCCTTCTGGCTTTAACTTAGCCCTTCTTTCAGAAGTACTCAGCTTTGCCTTTCATTTCTTTCCATATAAATGTAGAAATAAATTTCTCCAATTTACTGAAAAGTATCTCCCAAAGGGACCAAGGGAGGCAGGAAATTAAACTGTGGTGCTGAAATCATTTCAGCACTCCAGCTTTCCCCCACAAATGTAAATTTAGGGAATTCCACTTGTCAAAGTCCTCTTTGAAGCTTTGAATAATTGGATCCCAATTATTCTTAACCACATTATTCAGGCCTATGTTCAACTTAATATCTAAATAGATTACATTTTTTGCCACCTACTAAAATTCCCCAAAGTGAATATTGCCACATTACGCTCTTCAGTTAAGAGTGAAATTTCTGACTAAAAATGTTTTTACTCCTATCTTGAGATGGCTGCAAAATCTTCCACGATAACTAAAGCTGAGAGAATTGGCATCACACTTGAATTGGTATCAACTTGTAGTAAAAATATGCTCAGGAAGAAGGAATCGTTGTACTTTCTACCAATCACTTTAATACCTGAGACATCTTCTTTCTTACTAATAGCTATTCCTGATGGTGATAAAGTCAAAACAGATAGCAAAGAATATAAAGGAAAATCATAGTATCTGGAAGCGTCCCTCTGAACAGGTTGAATACAGTATAAATTACATGTTCTTATTCTACTTTCAAAAGAACTGATGTTTAAAGATGTGCCAGACACATTCTCTTATTATAGAATTTTTTTAAATTTTCTGTTTCATACTGTTATCAAATGGCTCCATTATATTTTTATGAGCTCTTGATATCAATTCTTCCCTTTTAACTTTGCCAGATAAAGTGAGAGATAGCTAATCCTGCAACAGTGCTCAGGACAGCCTCTATCACGTCCCTACACCAAAGGATTATTCTGTCTAAAATGTCAATAGAGCCGAGTTTGAGAGCCCCCGAATTACACCATGTTACAGATTGGGACATTGATGTGATGTAATAAAATGTCATACCAGGCATGAGTAGAGAGCAGGGTTTACATTTTATGATTAGTTGAGACAAAATTATTATATAGATTTATTGATCTTAATTTAGTATCATAAGCAATGGTGACAGCAAGTGGCTAAGAAGTTTGTTGGGTCATAGAAACAAATCACTCTAGAATAAAGTTTTGTCTTAACAGTTCTCCCCCGGGACATCCACAAAATGAACAATTCACTTGATGTAAGAAGGAACTTATTTATTTATTTAAATTTCGCATTTTTCCCCCTAATTTTAAATCCTAGAATTTTCAGGACAGAATGAATAAGCATACTTGAGTCAATGAATTCAAAGTTCAGAGTCTTACACCCATAAAACATTTTTGATACTATATAAAGTTTATGTTTAAAAAAAGATTTATGGGGGCGCCTGGGTGGCTCAGTGGGTTAAGCCTCTGCCTTTGGCTCAGGTCATGATTTCAGGGTCCTGGGATTAAGCCCTGCATCAGGCTCTCTGCTCAGCAGGGTACCTGCTTCTCTCTCTCTCTGCCTCCCTTCTTGTGATCTCTCTCTCTCTTTCCCTGTCAAATAAATAAATAAAGTCTTTTAAAAAAAGATTTATTTAGTTATTTTTTAGAGAGAGAGCATGAGCAGGAGGGGCAGAAGGAGAGAGAGAATCTTAAGCAGACTCCTCACAGAGCACAGAGCCCTTCACGGGGCTCTATCCCATGACCCTAAGATCATAACCTGAGCCAAAAACCAAGAGTCAGACGCTTAGCCAGTTATGTCACCCAAGTGCCCCCAAAGTTTATCTTTATAGTAATTTTATACATAATATGGTACAGTCACATACGGTTTGCTATTTGTACTTGAAGAAAAAGACAAACATGAGTAAAAATAATTCCTAATCCACTGGGTGGCCTCAGCCCCAGGCAAGGTTTTTTTTTATGCATTTGCTTAATGCAGCCTCATTCCTCCTTGCTACTCCTGGTATAACAGCAAGCTAAACCTTCTTTCCTTCCTTCTCTTCATTGTTCTTTGTTTTGTTTTCTTTCTTTCTTCAGCACAAAGTTGACAATGAGAAAATTAGCATGGGTCATCACAAAGTCATGAGATTTAGGAATGACTGGTTAAAAATAATTCCAGGGGCACCTGGATGGCTCAGTTAGTTAAGCATCTGCCTTTAGCTCAGATCATGATCCCAGGGTCCTGGGATTGAGCCCTACATCAGGCTCCCTGCTCAGCGGAGAGCCTACTTCTCCCTTTCCTACTTTCCCTGCTTGTATTGTCTCTCTCTGTCAAATAAACAAAATCTTTAAAAAAAAATTAATCCCAAATGTCAATTCCAGTCCACACATGAGCTTGGTATGTCTTTTTTTTTTTTTTTTAAAGATTTATTTATTTATTAGAGAGAGAGAGAGTGAGTGAGCAGGGAAAAGGTAGAGGTTGAGGAGAGAAAGAGAGGCAGACTCCCCACTGAGTGCAGAGCCTGAGACGGGGTTCGATCTCACCACCTGGAGATCATGACTTGAGCCAAAACAAGAGTCTGGTGCTCAATGACAGCCACCCAGCACCTCAGCTCTGTATGTCTTTTATTCCGGGTGGGGGTGGGAGGATGGGCCATTTGCTATGCGGTTGGTTTTCACAACTACCCTGTGTCAGCCAGTGTCACTTGTTCTAGAGAAGCCACTAGATCGTGGGTTAATATTTCACATCTCAGCAGGACTGCTTAACAGATGAAAGGTGGGTGACAAGTGAAGAGAAAGCCTATACAGTCCTCCAGGATGTTGCAGAGACACCCCTTGAGGGAAGTCATTTTTCTGTTTGACCTTTCAGTTTGCTCCCCTTCTTCTCCAAGCTGTGGCTTGGATTTTAAACTCCGGATCCCAACAGTCCGATGGCTGCATCTTCTACTTCCACCCACGAGCCAATTACCTTTCCTCTCCAAATGGTCACCAGCGCCAGAGGTTGACTTGTTAAAGAACATGCTGTATAGATTTTCAAGATCCACTTACAAATACGTTCTTAGCAGTGGTTGAGTGTGGATCTGCAAAATGGTGAGTAGTTTTCTTCTTTGTCCATAGTTGGTATGCTCTTTCCATATTTCTTTGGACATAGCATAGCTTAACTTTAGATAAGATAATTCATTTATAATGTCATTACTGTTGTGTCTATACAATAGGCAAGGGAAAATACAACAAAAGGTTTCCAGGCTGCTGAGAAATACAAAAATTTCGACTTTAGAACTAAAGCACTCTTTGAAAATATAACAGAAGTAATATGCACAAAATTATGTATGTTTCAAATCAATTTTGAGGTAGATTTCCCCGAGCGCCGTATTTCAGCTGTTCTTTTGATTGGACACAGAAATATTTTCTGTACAGGTAGAATTCATTAATAGACCAATATCCTTAATGGTTAGTCATAAAAAATTAGAAATTCTAATTTCTTAACATGTAATTCGGGAAAGACACCTTGAAACTCAAACGCATGGGAGGCTTTTGCTACATTCAGGCTATTGCGGGTTAACTGTCAATTCCTTCAGCAACTAGTCTCTTGAAACCTGAAATCTCAAGATCTGGGACACTTAAGCTGCACTGATGGATGAGATTGTTAAGTTTCCTGTTTGAAATTGACCAATAAGAAATCTGGACCCACTAGTATGAAAAGAGGTGAGTAAATTCTCTCCATAAGGTGCTTGCTATACATGAGCCAATTTTAATTTTAAAAACAGCATTTTAATGCAAAGACTTCCAAAGTGCAAAAAATTATCAGGAAAGATGACTGAAAATCTATTCTAAATTTCCTACTGCAGATACTGTAGTATTGACTAGCTGTAAAATATATATGTACTATATGTAAATGTCAATTTATATACTTGCCATGTCTAGGACAGAACGGTTGGCATTGAGCTAAGGATGTGTACTGCTTCTGTGAAGTCACTGCAACAAAAATGTCAATCGTAACATTGAGATGATCTTACTAACCCCGTAACAACAGAATGCTGGGCGGGACAATGGAATTGCTATAGCGCTAAGGTTTTTCTAGTCACACGGCACATTTGCAAAGGAAGAACAATAGCAAAAGGAAAAAGTAATGAAGGACTTACATTTCTGGTTAAGATGAGTAGCAGGGAGCAGATTTACCTGGCCCCAAAACAACTGGCACAGGAATAAAATAAATGAAACGTTGGTTTGCAAGACACTATATAGCAGATAACAAAGGACAGTATGCTTGAGAGATGGCAAAGAAAATGAGCACGGAGATAGCCTCAGCTTACTGTCTTTGGGAGGTTCCAGGCCATGGTGCAGGGAGAGAGAATCATGGTGGAGCCCAGCAAATTCCCTGAATGGAGGGGATGCTGCTGAGAGTCCCAGAAGACTAAAGCACCCACAGTTCATGGGACAGAGTAACAAAGAGCACAGCGCTGAACAGAAGGAGGGGTCTGGAGAGCTACAGAGTCTCCCTTTAGTATTAGCCTGAGTACTGATCAGAACGTTCATAGAGTTTCCTTACAGAGAAAAAAGAAAAATAAGAATTTAAGTAAATGAACAGAGCATCAGTGATTTTTTGGACCATGATGGGTCACCTACTGTACATGCAATTACAGTTTCTGAAGAAGAGGGGAGGGTGCAAAAATAGTCTACCACGATTTATGAAAATAAGAAGATAGAAAAGGTGACCAAATTAGACTCCAAGTAAGCAGAAGAAAGTAATACAGACCAGAGTGTAAAGCAATGGGTTGGAAAACAGAAAAACAATAGAGAAAATCAATGAGAACAAAAGCTTGTTTTTTGGGAAGATCAATAAAATTGATAAACTTCCATCCAGATTAATTATTAAAATAGAGAGAACACAAATTATCAATATGAAGATTGAGAGCTGAAACTACTAGAGATTCTACATGTATTAGGAAAATGTTAGGTAAAACTTTATGCCAATAAATGTGATGACTTAAAGGAAACAGGCCAATTCCTTGAAAGACACAAACTACCAAACTTTTGTTCAAGAAGAAGTAGGTAATCTGCATAGCCCTCTATCTAGTAAAGAAATTGCATTTGTCTTTTAAAAACTTTCACAAAGAAAACTCTAGACCCAAATGGCTTTATTAGTGATCTCTGTCAAACATTTAAGGTAAAAATAATGCCAATTTGGTTTTTTTTTCCAGAAATGAAATTAGCTTTATTCTGATAACAAGGATATCATGAAAAAAGAAACTACACCTGGATATCTCCCCATGAATACATATGCAAGAAATTCTGAACAAAAATTTGGCAAATTCAATACATATTAACAGAAGGGTATATCCAAGGAATGCAGGGTTGGCTTGACATTTGAAAATCAATCAATGTAAGTCATTCTATCAAAAAAGAACAAAGGAATAAAAATGCATTCATTCCTTTATTCCTGATTTAAAAAAAACACGTAGCAAAGCAGAAATAGAAGTAAATTTCTCACCATACATCTTGCTTAATAGTTGAAGACTAAAGGCTCTCTCTCTAAAATCACAAATATGATCATGATGTCTGCTCTGGACTCCTCCATGTAACATTTTATTTGGGGGGCTAGATACTTCAAATAAGGCTTCCAGATTGAAAAGAAAGAATCAAATGGTCTTTATTCTCAAAGGACATGATTAGCTACATAGGAAATCCAATAGGATTTACAAAAAAAGCTGCCAGGACTCATAAGGGAGTTAGGAAGGTTAAAGGATAAAATATGGATATAAAAAATCAATTGTATTTCTATATACTAGATACAAACAACTGGAAACTGATATTTATAATTTATAATAGCATCAAAAATTACAGAATACTTAGGGACTGGTCTGGCAAAATACGTAAATACCTATACACTAAAAACTATGAAAGAATGCCACTGAGAAAACTTATAGAAGGCCTAAATAAAATGAGAGAGATCTTATGCCCATATTGGAAGGCTCAGTATTTTTGAGATGTCAGTTTATCTCAAATTGCTTGATGTGTTCAATTTAATCCCAATCAAAACAGAGTTTTCATGGAAATTGCAAACTTAAATTTATATAATCTATCTTAAATTCTGGACATGTAAAGGCCCCAGGATAGCTGCAACAATTTTGAAGATAATCTAGCTGGAGGACTAACACTGCCTACTTTTAAGACTTACTAGAAATCTTTGGTAGTCAAGACAGTTTGGTATTGATATGAAGACACCTCAGTGGGATGGAAGGGTTCAGTAATAGATCCATCTATACATAGACAACTGATTTCCAACAAAAATGCAAAGAAAATTGAATGGAGAAGGGATAGTCTTCAGTAACTGGCTGAGACAACTGGATATCCATAGGCCAAAAAAAAAAAAAATCCTCATTTTTCATCATATGCACAAACTATTTCAAAATAGGGACGCCTGGGTGGCTCAGTTGGTTAAGCGGCTGCCTTCGGCTCAGGTCATGATCCCAGCATCCTGGGATCGAGTCCCACATCGGGCTCCTTGCTCAGCAGTGAGCCTGCTTCTCCCTCTGCCTCTGCCTGCCACTCTGTCTGCCTGTGCTCGCTCCTGTGCTCTCTGACAAATAAATAAATAAAATCTTAAAAAAAAAAACTATTTCAAAATAGATCATAGGTCTAACAATAAAATCTACAACTATAAAATTTCTAGAAGAAAATATGGGAGGAAAATCTTTGTGACCTTGTGTTAAGCCAAGGTGTCTTAGATGTGATACCTAAAACATGATGGATAAAAGAAAAACACTGGATAATCATACTTCATTGAAATAAAAAATTCCTCTTAAGGGATTAGAAAATAAGCCACAGACTGGGAGAAAATATTTTCAAATCACATATCTGATAAAAACAAAGGACTAGTACCGAGAATGTACAATGAATTTTTGAAACTCACTAATAAGGAAAAATATAATCCCCATATAAAGCCTATATAAAAATATGAGGAAGAGGTTAGAACAGACATTTCACCAAAGAAAATATATGGGGTAACTGGGTGGCTCAGTCCATTAAGTGTCTGCCTTTTGCTCAGTTCGTGATCTCGGGGTCCTGGGATTGAGCCTTGCATCAGGCTCCCTACTCAGCAGGAAGTCTGCTTCTCTGTCTCACTCTGACCCTCCCCAAATCTTGTGCTCTCTCTCTCTCTCAAATAAATAAATAAATAAAGTCTTAAAAGAAAAAAAGAAAATATCCAGATATCAAAGAAGCATAAGAAAAATTGCCCAATATCATCAGTAATTAACAAAATGCAAATTAAAACCACAATGAAATCATGCGATCATTACACACCAAGTAGAATGGCTACAATTAGAAAGACTGACCATACCAGGGGTTGGTGAGGAAACAGGGGTACTGGAATTTTATATATTGCTGATGGAAGTGTAAAATGGTAAAGCTGCTTTAGGAAATACTTCGGGATTTTTTTAAAAGTTAAAGATATGGGGCACCTGGGTGGCTCAGTGGGTTAAAGCCTCTGCCTTCGGCTCGGGTCGTGGTCCCAAGGTCCTGGGATCGAGCCCCACATCGGGCTCTCTGCTAGGCAAGGTGCAAACTAGTTGATCGTGACAGAAAGCAGATCAGTGGTTTGCCTGGGGACGGGAACAGGGGATGTGATGCTCCCCTTGGCAGAGGAGGAGAGAAGAGTAGGTTACAGGAAGGGAGAACCCCAGCTGCCCAGATGTCGGCAACTGCTTTTCCTTTGCACAGGTGAGCCCGTGGTGGTAGGAAAGATACTCTTTGCTCAGGATGATAGTTTGGGTGGACTTAAGACTGCTGAAGAAGGCTGTTTATTTATAACACAGGGAGTAGAAAATTAGGCCGTTGTATTTCTGCACAGGGGAAGAATTCATAAAAAGTCACACAGAATTATTCTTATATAACTGACAATGACATCGTTGTAAGGTGGAAACAGAGCTTTATTTGTCTTACTTAAAATGATATATAGAGCACTTGTCTGTTTATTCCACTGCAAACAGCTTCTGCAAAAGCAGCCGTAAATCCCTGGGGGTTTCTACTGATAGTTATAAGTTACTTGAGCAAAATCTCTCACGTAACTTGCTGCCTTGCAGGTATCCATTATTCTAAATTCAAAGCCCTTTTTCTTGTTGTTTGTTTGTTTGTGTTGAGTGTGTGTTTTTCCCCCAAAATTATGTTACATGCAATATTACTTTAAAAAATATAAAGTGTGTCAGAACATAGCTACTTTTCAAACAGGTAAGTATATATACCTCAATCAAAACACCCACAGCCAAAGGGGGAAACAATAAATAGGCTTCATAATCAAATCTGGCTCAGGTTAAAGGGAAGTTAGTTTGATGGATTCAGCTGGGGCCCTAGTAAGCGACAGTCTCTGTAATTAAGCTACCTAAGCTTTGCCTGCCTGGATGCTTACGGGCTGCGCAGAGGTGCGAGAGTGAAGATCAAGGGGCAAATTTAGAAATGGGTGGACAGCTTGCCCACCCACGTGCTGGTCCCGCCTCGGGCCTCAGCCTCTTTCACCCAGACCCGAGCCACATACGGACTCGAATGTCCTTGGCATTGATTGGCAAGGCCTCTGTTTGGGGATGGGGAAAACAACAAGCCAGAATCAACAAAGGCTGAAACCACTTGTGGCCTCTTTTGTCACAAGATCTGGAAACTGTCATTTCTGTTTTCCATAAAGATCCAAGTGTACATGTGTGTATATGCATATACCCCTGCATACATATGCCCCTAGAAGAAAACACAGTAGCTGAAAGTGCAGTGTAGCATGTAATTCTGGGTTCAAAGGTTAGCTTGGTCATTTTTTTTTTTTTTTTAGCTTGTGATCTAGAGTTGGCAAAAATATAATTTTTGAGCCATTACTATGTCCCTGATATATTAGGCACTGGGAAGATAGTTACTGCCACAAGGGGCTCCCCATCTATCTGGGAGTGGAAAAACACATAAATAATTTTAATGTCTTGTGCCCAATGGTAAACTAGAAATAAGTAGGTGTTATGTGATTGTGAAAGGATAGGAAATTTCAGATTCAGCCTTCTGAAGAAGAAAATAGAATCAAATTGTATAGGATGAGGAACTTAATGTTGTAGAGCCTCACTTCCCTTATCTGTAAAATGGAGTGTTTAATATGTACATCTACGGCATTGCTTTGAGAAACAAGCAACACATGATACAACGTTTCTAGTAAGAAATATTCATTCCTGCCTCAATGGCCCTCTTGCTTTCCCTTCACTCTCAGATCAGCAGCAGGAAGTAAAGCAATCTTTTGCCAGCAGTGCACAATCACACCCCACATAGAAGGATGGGAAGGAGAGAGTATTGTCAATTGAAATGAGAATTCTTTATTGCTTTTTATGATGACAAATTGATTCATAACACCAAGAGAGAAGAGCTGTTGCTCATGCATTGTGAACTGCATTTAGTTTTCCTCCCTCATTTCTTCTTTCATCATGATTGTACAAAAAGGAAACCCATTCTTCCCATTTTGAGAGGTGATTCTATTAGGGCCTCAGTTAGGGCCTAGGCCTTCCCTGGCATGGGGGACAGAGAGGGGCTGCTCAGATACTCCTTGAAGGAGGGCGCTGCTGTCCAGCCTCAAGGATTGTTAGCTGATGGTCTCCACCTGTAGGCTCCCTCAGAGCAAACCCTAGGTTTGAAGTGAGGGTCATCATCTTCCCAGGGTGGCCTTCAGCCAGTGGTGAGTGGGCTCATACGAATGAGCCACAGAGACAATTATGGCCCCCTCTTTTCCCAAGACTGTGCTTAGTGACATCATGTGGGTAGCTTGAAATCAGCCATGGCACAAGTATTTATACCACATAGATTAGCAGACACTACAAATCAGAATTTCCCCCCTCCACTGGAGAGCCATTAGTAAACATTTGCCAGGATCCGGGTACCCCACGCCAATGCCTGAGCAGTGGTGCCAGGACCCTGCTGTGGGAGGCCTCTAACAAGCCATGTTCACTCTGGTGCTCCCTGTTGAACTTGCAAAGGCTGTCCAGTCTGTGCGTTGGGCTCATGCCTCTTCCTGTCCAGCACTGCGTCCTCCCATTTCCCTTTCATGAGTTCCTTCCTGATAAGCTTCTGGACTCCTAACTCCACGTCAGTGTCTGCCTCCCAGAGAGCTCAACCTGGGGCAGCTGACATTAGAATTAGTCTAAAAAAGGAGGTGCTTAGGAGGAGGCTGGGAATTGGATAATCATATCCTGGAAGATAATGAGAACTCATCCTTGGTGAGAGGTGGCTCATAGACACCAAGGTCGATGTGGCAGCCAAGGGCACCAACACAGTGTTAGGGAGATGGTCAGTCGAATGAAACTTCCCTAGAGGCAAAATAGGTGGGTGGCTGACAAGGGCGGCTGACATGCATGCACGCATGCACGCACGCATCAAGTGAAGCAAGAATGAATGAGCAGGAATCTGAGAGTGGTTGCCCCAGTGAAAAGTCATGAAACCAAACCCCGTTGTTTTGGGACCAGAGCTGTGCTCAGTCCTGGAACCCACACCTAGAGAAGTAGCTGGGTCTCTGGAGGGGAGAATACTGCTCTACCATAGCAAGTTTACACTATAATGACCTCCCCGGTCCTCCAAAGGGACCCACAACCATATGTACAGACTTATAGGAGGAGACATGAGGGGAAGATCTTTATATCATATCCTAATGCTCAGCACAAAGGAGTCCTTTTGGAAAAGGCACTAAACACCCACAGAGACAAAACAGACAAAATGATCAGAACAGGTGATGTGGGAAAGCTCTCATTAGTGGCCACTCCAGTCCAGTCCAGAGAGGAATATGGAAGTTGCTCCTGCCTCTGACTTTCAGGCAGCTCTGAGCATGGACTCCCCCAGCCTATGACCGAGACACTGCCAGGACCTCACATCCCAGTCTCTTCTTGCTTACATTTCTAAGCACTTATTTTTCCCTGTTCTTCTGTTCCCAAGTTCCTGGCTCTCAAGGCTCTTCGTTTGGGGATCATGCTCTCCACTGTCTGATGACTCTGCCTCTTCTTCACATCCAGGTCCAGTCTAGGTGTTTCATCCAATCACCACTTACTGGTTTCCCTCTTCTTGTACTGGAGGCTCTCAATTCTACCCTTCAGAATGAGGGGTCTTGCTCCTACACTGTACCTAGACTACAATTCCCACATTTATACTAGTAGTACTGAATGGTCCACTCATATTCCAAATCACCTGGTAGCTACCTCATTTTGCTATGCAGACCCTTAGAACTCATCTAAAACCCCAGTTTTAACCTTCACTTTCAGCCAGGCCACTCCTGTTCCAACCCATCCCATAAGCTATGGAGATTCTGATTCTGACATTAATTTCTCAGACCTGGTTAGAGTGGAACACATTTCTTGCCTTTGTTCTTCACCCATCACCCCACACCCCTAATATAATTGTATGTACTCCCCGTAGCCTCCAAAATACTTCAGAAGCATCATGTAGATGTCTAAGCATCAAGAGTGAGTCATGTTAAATTCCTGTTTCAAAAATCGATCATTTATTAATCATTAATTGAGCACTTAACTATAACCAGCGCTTAAGTCACTTCCAAACAAGTAGACCCCAAAGAAGCACATCAGTAGGGTTGAGGTTGTTCCCTTATTTATTTGCTTCATTACTTATTAATTCCTTCACTGCCATTTTGCCCAGGTATTCTACCATTTTCTGGTATTTTAGGTTGGTGATCGGACTTGTATTACTGCCTTACAAAAAGAAGTTTTCTTATGTTATTTAAAATTGACATAACCAAGGACATTTTCAGAACTGACACACTTTGTTTTTCGTCTTTCCTCATGACTCTGTCTCCATCCCTGACATTTATCCTTTTTCCTCTTTTCTTCTTCTTTTGGAAAACCTAAGTTTAGAGAAAGGGAGTGTCTTCTTTTAACCACCACTGTGATCTCTGCTGGTTTTTTTTCCTTTCTTTTAAGGAACTGAATGATTCTGAAAGTTTCAAATTAGGAATAAAAATGAAAAACTGAATTTTGAGGGCAACCTTCCAAATACATACTGAGCGCTCAAACCACCTGCAGTTACACGACCCATTGTCCACCTTAACCTGACTTTACTATTCCACTGTCTGACATCGCTTTTGCCCGAAACTCCTGCCAAAGATGAAGTTGCAGATGAAATTGTTTTAGAAGTGCCCCCAAATCCCGTCAAACCATAGACTACCAGCGTACTCAACCAGTCCTTATTATACTAAGTATCTAATTCTCAAGACTCATCAATTGACTTAAGACTCTCTTAGAAACTCTGGCACAGCTGTGCCCACCATCCCTAAATGATTATGTCACCAAGCTTGCCCAACCCCAATCAGGTCACCCTCCCCAGCCCACATCACCTGCCCACAGTCCTCCCCCTTCACTCCAAAACATCATAAATATCTCACTTTTGTCCTTTCTTCTCAGAGATGCTACGGAGCCATACTTTATCATGGGTTATTTTGCTGATGTTCAGAGAATCAGCAGGCAACAACAACCAACATTTGTGGATACCTAGCACTAAACTACCTACCGTGATGAATAGTACACCAAGATGTTTTTAGTCCAGCAGGAGAGAGAGATAAATAAAAATCCGTAATATGAGACACAATATAGTAAATACTCTAATATGTCCGTAAGTAACCAATTCTGATAGAACTCGGAGGATTTGTTGACGCGCTTTGTTAGAGGGGGTGATGGCAGAATTTAGAGTGTGATAAAAGTGAGCTGGAGACAATACAGAAGTTTACATCTTGCAGTTGTTTTTCCTAAATCTCAGAGAGCTGGCTCCTGGAGATGCCTAGAGTCATTTTAGTGAGAAAAGACATGAAACAATTCCAATATTTCTTGAGCAGTTATTCTGTGTCTGGAGAATGGGATGAATCATGGGGCTCCATCAATGAAATATAATAGAGATACTCCTATAAGAAAAAGTCTTACAACAAGACAGACTGCGTGTCTGCCAGAGCCATCCCACTCTCTCTCCTGCCTGCAGACCCCCTTCCCAGCCATCTGGTGGAACGTAAGTTATGGGGCAGGCCACCATATTCCATGATCATTCACCCATGCTTCCTGCAACCTTCTCAAACATTGGATAAACACACCAAAGCACTTGTTTAAACAGAGCTTATTAAAACTAAACTTATGATCCTTTTGTTATATCTTTTCATGAGGTTTGGTTGGTAAGGGGGAAGGTGGACATAGTGGTGTACCCTATACATTTTGGTAAATAGGAAGCAGATTAAACAAAGTAAGGTGTTTTGTTTTGTTTTTCTTGGTAATGGTATCGATTTTCTCTTACGAAAGTATAGATTTTGTTTGTGCAGCTGACAATTACTGTTAAAGGTACAACATGGCCTGCCATTAGTCTTATGAGATGGTCCCAATCTGAGAGTGATTTAAAGGGTATTTTGTAAGCCTGAATGGAAACTACCACCATTAGAAACAGATATTCTGGCCACATTCTGATTATAGGATGAAAGCCGAAAGGGACTAAGCTATACGTATATTCATAGTAATTGTGTTTCCACATTGACCCCAAGAAAAATATCAACATGATTTCCATTGAGATGTTAAAGTTCCAGTGTCCTGCAGTGATTCAGCCTGACCTTGCTAAGAAGTAGTCCAAGGATGCAGAGAAACAACAGGTCCTGGCAGCAAGGGTCTCATTCTGCTCTTTGTCCAGACAACAAGGTCCAAAGAGTTCCACAAAATGGCAAAACGTTGATCGGGCCACAGTCATCCTATTGGGGCAACAGAGGCTCAACCTTCTACCTCATTAGCACTGTTTATCTCATATTGTGCTAGCATTCATTTTCACTAATATGATACACAAATGTAATGATGTATAAGTGTTTTTTAATGTCATGTAAGTGAAAACAGGTGGGCAATTTACCATGGGCTCATACAGATTGGAGCTGGCTGCTGTTGCACAAAGAGAATGCTGAGATTTTTGTGTGTGTAACTTGTTTTTACCTGGGTCAGATTTCAGCAACTTCAGTTTTTAAAATCACTTAGTCAAATCCATGTGAGACATCACACCACAGGTCTGTGGACCCAAAACAGAAATCAGGAGGGTGATTTACTGGAGCAGAATGCCTCCACAAACAACAAGCACATTTATATAGTTAACCTCCATTCAGAAAGGAAGCAAAGAGGGAGAGAGCAGTCTAAACGAGGTATCATGGGTATTAAAAAAAGGTCTGTATTCAGAGTACAAGCCCCTGATTAGAGCATTTGCCCTGCCTATGTAACTGGCTGTGGAGCTAATGGGCAATCCTTGAGGCATAAGTCAAGAGTGTTAACTTTTATAAAAGTCACAACACACATTGGGTGGTATTGATTGTTCCCTATTTTTCCCCCCCAGGAACTTAGAAAGGTTTAGGAAACCTCTAGATCTTTCCATAAGAGACTGTGGTTACTTTCATGCTCCCACCTTTATTATCAAGATATCAATAATCTGGATTACTTTCATCTTCATCAATATTAGCCGAGATAATAAATCTAGAGAAGCCAGGTGTCTTCATGTCTTTTTCTGGGATAAGTGTTATTCAGATTCTCCCCTGACTCTTTTGCTGATGAAAGGTTATAATATATTTAATAAGATCTGAGGAAGTAAAGGCTAATTTTGTATGTGAAAGTGAGATTCTCCTTCCTACTCCCAAACATATGTAGAGAGAGTGCTTTTCTTGAACTTCTTATTTTCCAGAGTTTCTATTTTTCTCATTTTAATATTGAAATGGAAGAAAAATGCTCCCCACGGAGCACATTTCTGCAGCCTTGTTTTGTGTCTCACTTTGCCTGTCCTGACTGTGATTCTACATTCCAGAATGCCCTGCGGGAGAAAGAAATTGTGTCCAGACACAGCCATGGGAATGGAATTTCCCATACCTTGAGAGTGACCTCCAATTTGACCTTAAAATTAAAAACTTGTTTGTGAACTCCTGAGAGAGAAAAAAGTATATAACAGTAGCTGCTGTTTAAAAATATAATTGGCAAGCCCAGTACAGAAACAACACATGAGTCAATCATGGGCCCCATAGATCCCAGCAACTCACAGCACAGATTTCCTGTGTTTTGCTGCCCATGAATGGACGAACCACCAGTGTAAACATCCAGGAGGGAAAGGAACTATTCCTTTCTACTCCCAGTTTGCACTGGTAACTTTTCCCAAGTCCTTGTTTTGGGACTGGTGTTTCTTAGTCATTCAGTCACAGTCTGAGAATTTGTCATCAAGCTTGTTTGTGCTTAAAAGCACAGATTAGGGAGCAGCTCTTCCTGCCCATGGGTCCTGTCCCTGTGCTTTAATAAACCACCATTTTGCACCAAAAAAAAAAAAAAAAAAAAAGCACAGATTAGGACTTTGGCACTAGAAAAAGGCATAAGTCTTAACTCTATCATTTGCCAGGAGTGTGACCTCAGTTTCCTGATCTGTAAAATGGTGATAAATAATGGTGAAAACTCGAGACAGTTGTTTTGAGAACGAAAGGATAAATGCTAGTAGCTGCATTTCACTAATATCCTATGTCAAGAATGTTTCTTCACGTAGAAATAGCTGAAGGACTAGTCCTTACAAGTAAGAGAAACTTGAAATGGCTGTACCCTCTTCCAGTGAGAAGATGACTCACACTCTTGTATATTACGAATCTTGACAATATATTGTATTTCACAATAATATATTCACATTATATTATTAAATCCTTGCAACTATCCCATAATTAATGATCATATTGCTTATATCATCCGGATGGCATATTATTACTTCCTATTAACATACTGGGGAGGTAAGGTCCAAATGTTGGAAGGGACTTTTTCAAGATCAGAGATTGTGCAACTAGACTACAAATTTGAGGAAAGTCTCGCCTTGGGAAATCCTTTGCCATTCTAGCTTAGCAAATGGATGAAATGAGTAGCTATAAGTGGGAATTCCGAATTTGCTCTCTATTACTAAAAGTGAAATCAAAGACCTATGTTAAGCAGGATCTGGAGTACCAGTGGCCAGTAGGCATTTCCATGTCAACCTAGAAAGCATTATTGTTTAGTGCCAATGTTTTTATTCTTTGCAGTTCTTGCAAGCTGCAGTGACTTGAGAAACAGTTGGCTAGATGTTGGAGTTTGGGGGTTGTTATTTTTATTTGCTTGTTTGTTTGGTGAGTTCGTCACACGTTGCTATATTACTGCATAGCAAATGGGCAGGTTGTCCTGGGCTGTTCAAGTTAAGAAAAGCCATTTTTTGGTTTTGGCAGAGTGAGAGACATGAGTATTCAAAAGGTTGAAAGACACATTTTATGTGTATTTCATGCTGCTTAATAATTGTTTTAACTTGTGGATGTAGAGTTGAATTTCAGGAATATCTTATTTAGTGGAAGACCAGCTGTGTCCAGAACTCTATCATAAACCATGAGGAATGTTTTCTTCTTTAAATTACACAACATGGTTTCTGCCAGAAGATGCTGAAAATCTAGCAGACATTTAAGTGACTTGCAGACACTTTTAAGAACAAGACAAGACAAAACATAGACCAATGTTATATTTCACAAACTGTCAGACATTGGATGACTTGGGGAGGTAGCAGTCATAGCTGCAGTAGCCAGAGAAGAAGGAAAGAAATCTCTCCTGGTTGAACCTGCTCCATCCATCCTCCCTGCTCAGAAAAGACCTCCCTGTTATGAGGAAACCCTTGGGAGAATCCCCAAAGGAGCATCAGGGTCCTGGAAACCAGATATGGAACAAAACTGTCTCTTCTAGGAATTGCTAGCTAACGATTGCTCTTAAACAGAAAGAGTTCATGGTGATTGCCTTCCTTCCCAAAACATTCCCAGTTTCCTGAACTAATAGAGAAAGAGTAATGTGTGTCAATTCCTTCTTGAGTCATGCATTTTTGTTTCTCTGTGGGTTTTTTGCATGATTCTCTAATGTATTTAGAGAAACTCAACCCTTTACATCCCAAGTAAAGAAGAAGAATATTGTAATGGGATTTATCCATGGTGGGGAGGAGGTTGTAATTAAATTTTACACATTCTCAGAATCGTGCCCTTAAGAAGACCATATAAAGAACAACAAACACTCTCCTCCTTCTTTGTTGGAACAAGAGGAGTAGTCCAGTAAGAATTCAGAAACTCAACTCTAATGCCAAGACAGATTTTTGGTGGTCTACTCCCGATCACTGAACAAGCAGTGAGCCCAAGTCTAAGCACCGTGAATATTCCCACATTGAGGCAGAGGATTAAAAGCAGTAGGGTAATAGAGTATATTGGTATAAACCTATATATTTTTTTTTTAGTTTGAAATTGATAGGAAACATAGGGCAGATGTGATTCCTTTGGCTTGTTTCTTGCTTCCCTGAAATTTCCATCATATTTGAGATGAAAGGAAGCAAAGAATGGTCTAGCTCAGAGATGGAGACCTTCCTAATTTGCCAGACTGTTAAAAACATGTTTCTTTAAGTAAAGAAAATCCCAAGGACTCTTGTTGTTGAACTCCTAGAAGATGTCCTGCTTCACATATGTCCTTATAATAAATCCCTTTTCTTAACTAGCTGAGTTGCAGCAAAACCATCTCTGAGTCAGAGCCTGGGCAAGTCTCTCTGCTGCTAGAGGAATTCAGGTGGGAGGGAGCATAGGGACTGGAGAAATTCATTTCAGTTCAGAGTTCATTTTGGGGGTGGGGGGAAGCCGGTGTCCCTATAAGGACTCCTTCATATTTTTTAAAAGTTTTTTTATCACTATTTTTGTATTCTAATGATAATATATGTTCACTATAGAATCCAGAAAAGCACAAGAAGAAAATAAAAATGACATACTTCAAGCACTGAGCACCATTGGTATTTTGCCATAAATGCATAGTCAGATATATCACTTTTTACAAAAGCAGGATTGTGATGTATATGCTATCTTAAAATCCCCCCCACTTAATATAATTTGAACACATATTACATCATTCTATAGTATTTCATCATAGTCTTAATTCTTCTATTTTTGGACATTTAGGCTATTTCCAATTTTTTACTCCAAGAATACCTAAAATAAGAAATCCTAAAAGAATACTATTTAAAAATATCCTAAAACAATCATCTTTATAACAGTGTATAAGTATTTATATGCATCTTTGATTATTTAATCCATAGAATATTCTATTAGAGGAAAATACATTTCCCATCAGCTCAAGGTAAGCTTTAGCATGTTTCTAAATATAGAAGCAAAAGAAGAAAACATAAAATTACTTGTAGGTTTGGCCTCATAAAACCGGAAAGCTTCATTCTTCAACTCCTTTTTTGCCTACACCTAAGGACATGGCTTACACTCCAACTCAAATCTAAGGGGATAGAAGTGGTGGTGGTGCTCTGGTGGGGAGGAAGCTGAGGGATTTATTGAAGTCATCAGATTTCAAAGGCACCAACATATACGGTAGCCCAACACCCAGTGGTGGCCATTGGAAACTGATGATCCATATGGCTTTACCCTCAGAGGCCTCCTAGGAGTTCAGGCTCCTTCCATATGTCACCAACCTGCTCAACCCAACCCACATGTCAAATTAGACTTCAAGAGAGTAAGAGAGAGAATGAAGAGATAATCAGCTATGTCTTATGAATCCCTCAATCATATGTTTTTATTTAGGTGAGAAATTTTTAAGGAATGAATGCCATTTAAGCCTATTAAGAAGCTTATTTGTTCTAACATAATGCACAAAAACACATTGGTGAATTATCAAGCTGACAGTGCACTTAGTAATGAGTGAGGATTAATGTCTTTGCAGAAATGTGATTCATGAATAAAAACAGATACAAAATTAAACTCTAGACATACACAGTCATTTATAATCTTTAAAAAGAAGACTGTGCTGAGCTGTGAATGATTTCTGCATAGGACCAAGGTAAGAGGTAGGGGAATGGGAGGCAAGAAAGGGTGTTGAGAGTCAGTTATTCTCGTCTGCCTTTTGGGCTGGTTGGGCTGCCATGACCCACTGCTCTCTGCTCTGCCTCTGGCCTTCAAGCCAGCCCAACACAATCCCCTAAAGGTCAGCAACAAATGCCTCCAGATTGTTTGTGGTTAGACCTTCCTTATTTCCAGCTATTCTTCTTCCAACACTATTTCCACCAGATTCCAAACTCTTGTTAGTTATAGTAATTGTTGTGGACTGAATTGTGCCCCCTAAAAGATGTAGAACCTGTGCCCATGGCCTTACTTGGAAGCAGGATCTTTGCAGATGATGGAGTTAAAAGGAGGTCACACCGGAGTAGGGTAGGTCCTACTCCGATACGACTTTGTTCTCATAAAAAGGGGAAACGGGGACACGGACACACATGCAGGGAGAATGCCATGTGGACATGGAGGCAGAGATCAGGGTGATGCATCTATAAGCCAAGAAATTTCAAAGATGACCAGCAAGCTATGGCGAGCACGGGGAGGTGTGGGACAGCTCTCCATCACAGTCCTCAAATGGAACAAAACCCACCAACATTTTGATCTTGGGCATCCACCTAAATTTCATCTGGTCCCAGGAATTCAGCTAGATAGTTACCAAACCATTCTGAACACCTACAAACTCAACAGGAGATCAAAGGAAAGAATAGCAGCAAGGAAGTAGGAGACCTAAGTTTTGTCTGGTCCCAGGGATTTAGCTAGATAATGATCTTGGACATCCAGCCTCCAGACTATGAAACAACAAATTTCAGTTATTTAAGCCATTCGGTTTGCAGTATCTTGTTAAGAATGGCAGCCCTGGCAAGGTAATACTGTAATCCTCCCCTACTCATGGTCAGACATGGCCCTTTGTCCTCAACCTCTCCAGATTTCCAAACTCCCATCTCTCTGCCCTACTGTTGACTCCCAGGAGCCCATTCTGTGTCTGGCCACTAGTTCTGTTCTTCTGGCCCAGCCATACCCTGCCTTCAGATACCTTTATACCCTGAGCATGAGTTGGTATGAGGGGGCAGGGGAAAGGGAGCCCCGGGGCCTAGGGTTCAGACAATAAGGACATTGACAAAAGAGCTTGAAATCATCCGTTGAGGCTCTTCTGGCTCCACAAGCTATGGAAAAGAGAGGCAATAAGAGCTGGTTCTGCTACTGGGAGTTTCTAGAAGGCAGCTCCTCCTCTGTATCCGTAACACAGCCAATTCCTGTGCAGGCTGGTGGCCAGGAAGGTGGACTCTGCAGTCAGGCAGCCTACGTTTGCATCCCAACTTTCACTGGCCGTGCAACTTAGTGCAAATCACACCTCTGTGCCTCAGTTTCTCCATCTACAAAATGGGAACAACTCTAGTCCCTACCTCGTATGGTTATTGTGAGGATTGAAAAAGTCAGTCTATGCCACATGCATGGCACCATGCCTGATACATGGTCAGCAATATGCAAGTATTTGCTTTTTTGGTTTTCTTATTCTGTAGAAGACCATATGTGCCAGCTTGCCTGGAACTATCACGGATCACACCTGTGGTTTTGGCATAGTTTTATACCACCACCACCACATCCCATCACCCCCACCACTGCCCCCAACTTCCCCCTTAAAGTGACTCAGGATCACTCTACAAATCAATGACTTCTCTGATTCTGAAAGATGAGGCCATTTCTATGGCAGCCCCAGTTCCCTGCCTCAGTAGGTAAGACCTGAGAGAGCTTGGTGTTGATTGTCCCCACTAAGTGCTACCATCCCAGGCTAGGGTGCTTTCTGTGATGCAGCCTGGGAATACTATACCTCTCCTCCCCTGTTTGCCATCACAAGCTCCACCCAAGCTGGGGTTCTACAGAGATGTAGTCCAGCTTTCGGATCTTACTAGGACATACTCACCTAAAATCCATTCTCTTTCAGAGCTGACTTCTTTGATTGCTCAGAAAGCCTGTATTCTCTCTCATCTCCAATCTGTCTTTAATCTGAGTTGAGGCCCCACTTGATTAACTGTATATTCTAT
Source organism: Taxidea taxus jeffersonii (assembly GCA_003697995.1). NCBI lineage: Eukaryota > Metazoa > Chordata > Mammalia > Carnivora > Mustelidae > Taxidea > Taxidea taxus. The sequence continues at coordinate 50,402 of RCUC01163822.1, forward strand.
GCCGGCCTCTTCTGATTCTTCATTCCTTCCCCCTCCCACATTCTTGTCCCCCCTTTTAAGGAGTGTTCACTGATCCACATATTATGTGCCAGGCATAGCTCTAAGTTTTGGGGAGTCTGTGGTGAATAACGCAGAAAAAGTCTGTGCCTCTGTGGAACTTACATTCTCATGGGGAGAAGGAAACATTAGACAAAAAAGAAAAAAAAGACAGGGGCACCTGGGTGGTTCAGTGGGTTGAGGCCTCTGCCTTCGGCTCAGGTCATGATCCCAGGGTCCTGGGATCGAGCCCCGCATCAGGCTCTCTGCTCAGCGGGGAGCCTGCTTCCTCCTCTCTCTCTGCCTGCCTCTCTGCCTACTTGTGATCTCCGTCTGTCAAATAAATAAAAAAATAAATAAATAAAAATAAATCTTGAAAAAAAAAAAAGAAAAAAAAGACATATAACATTTTAGATCAGGGGTTAGCAGAAATGTTCTGTAAAGGGCCAGAGAGTAAATATTTTGAGTATTGTAGGACTGTGTTACAACCACTCAGCACGGCCACTCTAGTACCAAGTCAGCCACAGACAGACGAATGGGGGTGGCTGTGTTCCAGTTAAACTTTATTTATAAAAACAGGAAGTGGATCAAACAGGCCATGAACCCATAGTCTGATGCTCTGGTTATAGAAAATGACAATTCCATGAAGAAAATGAAGCAGAGTACATTGTAACGTAGGGTGGTCAGCAAAGGCCCCTAGGAGGAGCAGACCTTTGCACGAAGCCCTAAATAAAGGAAGAAGCTGTGGCTCAGAGTATTCTAGGAAAAGGAGTCAGCTGAGGTAAAAATCCAAACAGAAAAATGAGCTTTGAATGTTGTAGAATGAGAAAGAAAGCCAGTGTGGCTGCAGCATAGCAGGAAGAGCCACTGGAAAAGTAATGAGAGAGGGAGTCAGAGCCAAGGTAAGAACTAAACCAGACAAGCAGCCATTGGAGGATTTTTAAAGAAAGAATGACATAATCTGATTTATGTTTTTACAAGTTCCCTCTGGTTGCTGTGTGGAGAATAAATGCTAGGGGACAAGAAGTGACCACAGAGGCTTGTTAGTGGCCTATAGGAGTAGTCCCGATGAGTCCAGGTTGGATAGCTTGTCCAAACCAGAACACCAGCTGAGGGTTTCCAGGATTCCCACTGTTTCAGTGAAGGCTCTTTGGTTAAAAACACAGAAGCCAATTCTGAATGACTTGAGTGAAAAGGACCCCCATAAATGAGGATGAGCGCCGTACAAAAAAAAAAAAAATTCCTGAATCACTGTGATTCCTCCGAATCCGGTTGGCTGAGATTTTGCTGTAAGCCACGCTTGGTGAGGGGAGAACAAACACAGCACCTTGCCTTAAAAGTCTCAGCAAGAGGTGGGGCAACTGGATGACTCAGTGGGTTGGGCCTCTGCCTTCCATTCAGGTCATGGTCTCAGGGTCCTGGGATCAAGCCCCACATCAGGCTCCTCTGCTCTGCAGGAAGCCTGCTTCCTCCTCTCTCTCTGCCTGCCTCTCTGCCTACTTGTGATGTCTGTCTCTGTCAAATAAATAAATAAAATCTTTTTTAAAAAAGTATACACAATGAGGGAGACATGATCATTCTGGTGAGGGAGGAATTAGGTAGGGTGTCATTACTGATGGGGAGAATGGACGTTGGGTGGCCCAATTCCAACAGAAATCTTCAAGATGCTTTTTTCTGGTGCTCAGTTTCTACTGAAGGGAAAAACCTCTTTTCTTCTTTTAATTGTTCTCTCACCATTAGGTCTAGTTTGCCCTAGAAAGAAGATACTAACTGGGCTAGAAAAACATGTCCTGCTTATCCACTTCCCCCATGACACATCTCCCAGGGATCAATTTCCCTGAAAATGCTGCTTTGGTCTGGAGAGTTAGAATCATACGATGCAGAAGTCAATGTGAGCCACTGACTTCCCAGTCTCAGGCATCAGAATTGGGACTTCCAACTTGACAAATGGCTTCCTTGCTTTTTCCTCAATGCAGCGAACATGTTCATTCTCACCTCTGAGGTTTTTGTCTGTGCTTTTCCTTTTACCTAAAACTCTTCCAGACATTCTTAAAATGTTTATCACTACCATTACATGCAAGCTATGGTGCTAGGTAGGCATGGAATAACCACCCAGATGCTTTAACACAGTAGTTCTCAAATTTGAACATGTATCCAAACCACTGGGGGAATCTTGTTAGAATGAAGATTCTTTAGGGGTAAGGCTGGATAGTCTGCATTTCTCACAAGCCCCCGATTTAGCTGATGGTTTGGGCCTGCTAGTCATGCCTTATGTAGCAATTCTTTAAGTATAGTACTTGAAAATAACACCTTTGTTCAGTAATAATCACTACCATTTGTATAATATTTTGAATTTTACAAAGTAATTTGTTACTCGTAGGACAACTGTGAGTCAACACAGTAGAAATTATTATACTGATACATTTCACTTCTCCCAACACACACAGACACATATACACACTTGCACACACACACACATGCACACATACACACACATGCACACATACACAGGTACATTTGTATATACATGGTTTCTCTAAACCATTTAAAAATAAGTTTCCAATGTCATGATACCTTATGCCTAAATACACCAGAGTTACCTCTGGAGAAAGAGATATTCTCTTGCTTGATCTCAATAGCACTGTCAGACGTAAGAAATTCAACATTGACATCCTAATAGCGAAAATATGGTACATATTCAAGGTTCCCTCATTGTCCCCAAAATGTCCTTTATAGCTTTGTTTTTCTTTTTCAGATGCAAGATCTAACCAAGGGTCACACGTTGCATTTAGTTGTATGTATTTGTCTCCCCACTGTTTTTAATCTCTTACGATAATAAAATTTTTGATGATTCCAGGGATGTTTTCATTAGATTGTCCCATAATCTAGATTTTTCCTGACTGTTTCCTTATGATTAGACTCAGGTTAAACATTTTTGACTACCACATAGATAATGCTTTCTAGTTCTCATTACATTGTATCAGGGGATTCATGGTATCTTTTTGATTCTTAATTGGCCATGTTAAGTTTTAATGATCTGGTTAAACTGGTGTCCAGTAGATTTTTCACTGGGAGGATACTTTATCTCATTTGTGATTAATAAGTAATATGTTGGCTGACACTTTGAGATATTTTTCTCCATTAGGTGTTACATATTTCTAAAACATTTTATTTTTAAATAACTATAGATATACAAGAGGTCTTTAAAATAAAAAGAATAGGGAGGTCTTTGCACCCTCCAACCCACCTCCTGCAAAGTCAATGTCTTGAATAACTGTAGTACACCACTAAAATCAGGAGCCTGATGTTGGTACAACCCATAGAGCTCATTCAGTTTTATATTCATTTGTGTGTTTGTATGTATATAGTTCTACACACTTTTGTCAGGTGTGTAGCTTTGTGTAATCACCACCACAACCAAGATCCAGTACTTGAACTAGCTGATATTTATAGAACATTCCTCTACTGATAATAATAGAATATATAATCTTTCCAAGTACACATGGAACATGCAATAGTATAGATCATGTCATGGTGTCAAGATCTCAATAAATTTTAAAATTTTTGAAAACACACAAAGTATGTTAAATTAGAAATCAAATAAATTAGGAAGAAATTAAATAAATATATCTGGGTATTTCCCAAATATTTTAAAACTAAATAACACGTCTGTAAATTAGTCATTGGTCAGAAAAGATAACAAAAGAAACTAGAAATAATTTGACCAGAATAAAAATTAAAACTCAGTATATCAAAATTTATATGATTACAATAGTCCTCCGGAGAATTTATAGCATTAAATGCTCATATCAGAAAAGAAGAAATACTGCAAGTAAATTGTCTAAAGCATCACCCATAAAAACATAGAAAAAAAAGAGCAAATTAATCATAAGTGTAGCATCAGGTAATAATACAAAAGGAGGAGAAGTCAATGAAATAGAAAACAGAAGAGCAATAGAGAAAAACCAATAAAACCAAAAACTGGCTCTTTTAAAGATAACAAAAGTAAGAAAGCTCTGGACCAACAAAAAAAAGAAAGACACAAATGGTCAACATCAAAAGTACCACTGCATACTCAGGGAACTAAAAGCATAATCAGGGAATACTATGAACAACTTTATACCAGAACATTCTATAACTTAAATGAAGTGAACAAATTCCTTGAAAAACACAAACTACCAAAGCTCATTCAAGAAAGAATAGATAACACCATAACTAGCCTTATATTTATTGAAGAAATTTAATTCATAGTTAAGACATTCCTGAAGGAAATTCTAGGTGTAGCTAATTTCACTGGTGAATTCTACCAAATGTTTAAGGAAAAAATAAAACAAATTGTACACCAACTTCCAGAAAATAGAAGTGGAAGAAATATTGAGATCAAATATTTTTAATATCAAAAATGAAGACTTTACAAGGAAAGGAAACTATGGACTAACACTTCTGTAAGCACAAACACAAATCCTAAAAATAAAATTTTAGTATTCAAATGCAGTGATCTATAAGAATGTTAATGCTTTGGGACCAGGTGGCTCTTATGCCAGAAATACAAGGTTGGCCTATGATTTGAAAATCAAACAATATTTCTTAACATATTAGCAGACTAAAAATGGGAAATAATATGATTGCTATAGATGCTGAAAAAGCATTTAAGAAAATTAAACACCCATTTATGATAAAAACTTTCAGCAACCCAAGAATAGAAAGGAAATGACTTAACCTGATACCCCTTATTAACAAACCTACAGCTGAGTGGAGGAAGCAAGATGGCAGAGTAGTAGAAGACTGAAATATCAATCATCAGATCCCAGGAGTTCAGCTAGATAGTTATCAAACCATTCTGAACACCTACAGACTCAACAGGAGTTAGAAGAGAAGAAGAGCAGCAATTCTAGGAACAGAAAATCGACCACTTTCCGGAAGGTAGGACGTGCGGAGAAGTGAATCAGAGGCGATATATGGGAAGATAGACTGCAGGGGGAGAGGCCAGCTCCTGGCAAGCGGAGGAGCAGCAGAGCACAAAATTGGAGCTTTCAGAAGTCTGCTCCAGTGAGGGACATCACTCCAGAGGCTAAGCAGGGGGTGGAGCTTTTGTGGGGACAGTGTGGTCCAGGTCCCACAGGGTCACAGGAAGACCAGGGATGTCTGAGTGTACCAGAGCTCCCAGGTATCGGAGCAGGAAAGCTGACTACAGAGATGGAGCTGAGGAGGGGACTCTCAGCTCAGGTTACCTCAAACCAGGATCCAAGGCACACAGGGACCCCACAAGTGGCAGATCCAGGGAGACTCACCTTCCTCCTCTGGAGGCAAGAATTGGCTGGATTTGGAGACTCCAAACACGGCCATGTGCCAGATAGAAATGCTTGGTCACAGGCCGGGTGAGCTCAGAGTGTGGCCACAGACCAGGGAGATGGGAGGGATTGATGGCTTTTCTCCAAGGGCACACTGAGGAATGCGGCGTGAGCTCTCAGCTACTCCAGGCCGGAGATTGGGAGGCCGCCATTTTCATTCCTGCCCTCCAGAGCTCTAGGAAAAGCATTCAGGGAACAAAACTCCCAAGAGCAACTGCAAACAGATTACTTAGCCTGGCCCCTGGCAAGGGCGATGCAATTCCACCTCAGGCAAAGACATTTGAGAATCACTGCAACAGGCCCCTCCCCCAGAAATCAGCAAGAACATCCAGCCAAGACCAAGTTTACCAATCAATGAGAAGTTTGGAATGCCAGAGCTAGGGGAAAGTAACACATAGAATTCATGGCTTATTTCCCATGATAGCCTTTAGTCTTTCAAAGTTAAATGTTTTAAGTCTTATTTTTTATATTCTATTTTTTTAACTTTTCTTCTTTCCTCTTTTAACATTTTTAAACTATTTTATCTTATCAATACCTTTCTTTAAAAATCTTTTTATTTTATTTTTTTAAAGATTTTATTTATTTGTCAGAGAGAAGGAGAGAGAGAGAGAGAGCACATAAGCAGGCAGAGGTGGAGAGAGAAGCAGGCTCCCTGCTGAGCAAGGAGCCCAATGTGAGACTTGATCCCAAGACCCTGGGATCATAACCTGAGCCAAAGGCAGTGGCTTAACCCACTGAGCCACCCAGGCATCCCTTAAAAAATCTTTTTAAATTTTCATTGTTATAGTCGTATTTTATACCTATTATTTTTAACCTTGTTTTTTATATACATATGGGTTATTTTTCTTTGAAATTTTGGGATAAAATTTCTTCTAATAGATCAAAATATACCCTAAATCTAGCACATCATTTGTTCTAGTCTCCAGCCTGATCACATTCTCTTCTCTCTTTTTTTTTTCTTTTTCCAACTAACTTATCAAATCCTTTTTTAGAATCTTTTAATTTTCATCTTTACAGTCATATTCCATCCCTTCATCATGTTTACCCTTATTTTTGTATGTGTACTTTTCTTTCTTTAAAATTTTGGGAGGAAGTTTCTTCTAAGAGACCAGAATACACCCAAAGTCAAGTGGGTGGCTCTGTTTTGTTCACCACTCAAACTTTTTTTTTTTTTTTTACTCTTTTCCCCCTTTTTTCTCCTCCCAGTTTTGGGTCTCTTCTGATTTGGTCAGTGTATATTTTTCCAGGGTCTTTGCCACCCTTTTAGTATTCTGTTCTCTCAATCATCTATTCTTATCTGGATAAAATGACATGGCAGAAAAACTCACTATGAAAAAAAAGAACAAGAGGCATTACTGACAGCTAGGAACCTAATCGATATGGACATTAGTAATATGTCAGAACTAGAGTTCCAAACAATGATTATCAAGGTACTAGCTAGGCTCGAATAAAGCATGGAAGATATTAGAGAATCCTTTTCTGGAGAAATATAAGAACTAAAATTTAACCAAGTTGAAATAAAAAAAAACTGTTAATGAGGTGCAATAAAAATTGGAGGTTCTTACTGCTAGGTTGAATGAGGCAGAAGAGAGAATTAGTGATATAGAAGATCAAATGATGGAGAATAAAGAAGCTGAGCAAAAGAGTGACAAACAACTACTAGACCATGAGGGGAGAATTCAAGAAATAAGTGATACCATAATATGAAACAATATTAGAGTAATTGGGATCCCAGAAGAAGAAGAAAGACAGAGGGGGCAGAAGGTATGTTGGAGCAAATTAAGTAGAGAATTTCCCTAATATAGCAAAGGAAACAAGCATCAAAATCCAGGAGGCACAGAGAACTCCCCTCAAAAATAAATAAAAATAAGTCCACACCCCATCATCTAATAGTAAAACTTATAAGTCTTAGTGACAAAGAGAAAATCCTGAAAGCAGCTCAGGACAACAGTTCTATAACATACAATGGTAGAAATATTAGATTGGCAGCAGACTTATCCAGAGACCTGGCAGGCCAGAAAGGACTGGCATATTCAGAGCACTAAACAAAAAAAAAAATATGCAGCCAAGAATACTATATCCAGCTAGGCTATCATTGAAAATAGAAGGAGAGATTAAAAACTTCCAGGACAACCAAAAATTAAAAGAATTTGCAAACACCAAACCAGACCTACAAGAAATATTGAAAGGGGTCCTCTAAGCAAAGAGAGAGCCTAAAACTAACAGACCAGAAAGGAACAGAGACAATATACAGTAACAGTCAGCTTACAGGCAATACAATGGCACTAAATTCAGCTCTTTCAATAGTTACCCTGAATGTAAATGGGCTAAATACCCCAATCAAAAGACACACGCTATCAGAGTAGATAAAAAACAAGACCCATTGATATGCCGCCTACAAGAAACTCATTTTATCCAAAGACACCTCCACATTTAAAATGAGGGTGTGGAAAACAATTTACCATGCTAATGGACATCAAAAGAAAGCTGGCATGGCAATCCTTATATCAGATAAATTAGATTTTAAGCCAAAGACTATAATAAGAGATGAGGAAGGACACTATATCATACTTAAATGGTCTGTCCAACAAGAAGATCTAACAATTTTAAATATCTATGCCCCTAACATAGGAACAGCCAACTATATAAATCAATGAATAACAAAATCAAAGAATCAAAGAAATGCATAGACAATAATACAACAATTGCAGGGGACTTTAACACCCCTCTCATTGAAATGGACAAATAATCTAAGCAAAAGATCAACAAGGAAATAAAAGCTTTATATGACACACTGGACCAGATGGACATCACAGATATATTCAGAACATTCCATCCCAAAGCAACAGAATACACATTCTCCCCTAGTGCATGTAGAACATCCTCCAGAATAGATCACATCCTGGGTCACAAATCAGGTCTCAACTGGTACCAAAAGATTGGGATCATTCCGTGCATATTTTCAGATCACAATGCTCTGAAACTAGAACTCAATCACAAGAAAAAAGGTGGAAAGAATTCAAATACATGGAGTCTAAAGACCATCCTACTAAAGAATGAATGGGTCAAACAGGAAATTAAAGAATAATTGAAAAAATTCATGGAAACAAATGAAAATGAAAACATAACTGTTCAAAATCTTTGGGACATAGCAAAGGCAGTCCTGAGAGGAAAGTATATAGCAATGCAAGTCCTCAATAAACAAGAAAGGTCTCAAATACACAGCCTAACCCTACACCCAAGGAGCTGGAGAAAGAACAGCAAAGAAAGCCTAAACCCAGCAGAAGAGAATAATAAAGATAAGAACAGAAATTGATGAAATAGAAACCAAAAGAACAGTAGAACAAATCAATGAAACTAGGAGCTGGTTCTTTGAAAGAATTAATAAGATTGATAAACCCTTGGACAGACTTATCAAAAAGAAAAGAGAAAGGACCCAAATTAATACAATCATGAATGAAAGAGGAGAGATCACAACCAACACCAAAGAAATACAAACAATTATAAGAACATATTATGAGCAACTATACGCCAGCAAATTTGACAATCTGGAAGAAATGGATGTATTCTTAGAAAAAATATAAACTACCAAAACTGAACCAGGAAGAAAGAGAAAACCTGAATAGACTCATAACCAACAAGGAGATTGAAGCAGTCAATCAAAAATCTCCCAATAAACAAGAGCCCAGGGCCAGAGGGCTTCCCAGGGGAATTCTACCAAACATTTATTTTTTTTTAAGATTTTATTTATTTATTTGACAGATAGAGATCACAAGTAGGCAGAAAGACAGGCAGGGAGAGGACGAAGCAAGCTCCTGCTGAGCAGAGAGCCTGATGCGGGGCTCGATCCCAGGACCCTGTGATCATGACCTGAGCCGAAGGCAGAGGCTTTAACCTACTGAGCCACCCAGGCACCCCTCTACCAAACATTTAAAGATGAATTAATACTTATTCTCCTGAAACTGTTCCAAAAGGTAGAAATGGAAAGAAAACTTCCAAACTCATTTTATGAGGCCAGCATTACCTTGATCCCAAAACCAGACAAAGACCCCACCAAAAAGGAGAATTACAGACTAATTTCCTTGATAAACATGGATGCAAAATTTCTCACCAAAATATTAACCAATAGGATCCAACAGCACATTAGGAGGATTATTCACCATGACAAAGTGGGATTTATTCCTTGGCTGCAAGGTTGGTTCAACATCCGCAAATCAATTAATGTGATACATTAATACATTAATAAAAGAAAGAACAAGAACCATATGATACTCTCAATAGATGCTAAAAAAGCATTTGACAAAGTACAGCATCCTTTCTTGATCAAAACTCTTCACAGTGTAGGGACAGAATGTACATACCTCAATATCATCAAAGCCATCTATGAAAAACCCACAACAAGTATCATTTTCAATTGGGAAAAACTGGGAGCTTTTCCCCTAAAGTCAGGAACATGGCAGGGATGTTCACTATCACCACTACTGTTCAACATAGTACTAGAAGTCCTAGACTCAGCAATCAAACAACAAAAAGAAATTAAAGGCATCTGAATCTTTGCAGATAATATGATACTTTATGTGGAAAACCAAAAGACTCCACTCCAAAAGTGCTAAAACTCATATAGGAATTCAGTGAAGTGCCAGGATATAAAAACAATGCACAGAAATCAATTGCATTTCTATTCACCAACAGCAACACAGAAGAAAGAGTAATTAAGGAGTGAATCCCATTTACAGTGCACCCAAAACCATAAGATACCTAGGAATAAACCTAACCAAAGAGGCGAAGAATCTGTACTCAGAAAACTATAAAGTACTCATGAAAGAAATTAAGGAAGACACAAAGAAATGGAAAAACATTCCATGCTCTTGGATTGGAAGAACAAATATTGTGGAAATGTCTATGCTACCTAAAGCGATCTATATACATTTAATGCAATCCCTATCAAAATACCACCAATTTTTTTAAAGAAATGGAACAAATAATCCTAAAATTTATATGGAACCAGAAAAGACCTTGAGTAGCTAGAGGAATGTTGAAAAAGAAAGCCAAAGTTGGTGGCATCACAATTACAGCCTTCAAGCTCAAAGCTGTCATCATCAAGACAGTATGGTACTGGCACAAAAACAGACACACAGATCAATGGAACAGAACAGAGACCCCAGAAATAGACCCTCAACTGTATGGTCAACTAATCTTCAACAAAGCAGAAAAGAATGTCCAATGGAAAAAAGACAGTCTCTTCAACAAATTGTGATGGGAAAATTGGACAGCCACATGCAGAAGAATGAAACTGGACCATTTCCTTACACTACACACAAAAGTAAACTCAATGGAGTGAGTCTATGGATGAATGGATGAAAGACCTCAATGTGAGACAGGAATCCATCAAAATCCTTGAGGAGAACACAGGCAGCAACCTTTTTGACCCAGCCACAGCAAATTCTTCCAAGAAACATCACCAAATGCAAGGAAAACAAGGGCAAAAATGAACTATTGAGACTTCATCAAGATCAAAAGCTTTTGCACAGCAAAGGAAACAGTCAACAAAACCAGAAGACAACTGACCAGAATGGGAGAAGATATTTGCAAATGACATATGAGATAAAGGGCTAGTTTACAAAATCTATAAAGAACTTATCAAACTCAACACCCAAAGAACAAACCATCCAATCAAGAAATGGGCAGAAGACATGAACAGACATTTCTGCAAAGAAGACATCCAGATGGCCAACAGACACATGAAAAAGTGCTCCACATTACTTGGCATCAGGAAGATACAAATCAAAACCACAGTAAGATACCATCTCACACCAGTCAGAATGGCTAAAATTAACAAGTCAGGAAATGACAGATGCTGGCAAGGATGTAGAGAAAGGGGAACCCTCCTACACTGTTGGTGGGAATGCAAGCTGGTGCAGCCATTCTGGAAAACAGTATGGAGGTTCCTCAAAAAAGTGAAAATAGAGCTACCCTATGACCCAGCAATCGCACTACTGGGTATTTACCCTAAAGATACAAATGTAGTGATCCAAAGAGGTACGTGCACCCTAATGTTTATAGCAGTGATGTCCACAATAGCCAAACTATAGAAAGAACCTAGATGTCCATCAACAGATGAATAGGTACAGAAGATGTGATATATATGTGTATATATATTATGCAGCCATATACATTATGCAGCCATCAAAAGAAATGAAATCTTGCCATTTGCAACAACGTGGATGGAACTAGAGGGTATTATGCTGAGCAACATAAGTCAATCAGAGAAAGACAATTATCATATGATGTCTTTGATATGAGGAATTTGAGAGGCATGGTGGCGGTTGTGGGGGTAGAGAAGGAAAAAATGAAACAAGATGGGATTGGGAGGGAGATAAACCATAAGAGACTCTTAATCTCACGAAACAAACCAAAGGTTTCTGGGGGGTAGTGGGCTAGGGATAGGGTAGCTGGGTTATGGACACTGGGGAGGGTGTGTGCTATGGTGAGCACTGTGAATTTTATAAGCTGATGATTCACAGACCTGTATCCCTGGGGCAATAATACATTATATATTAATCAAAACAAAACGAACAACAAAAACAAGCCTACAGCTGACATCATACTTAATGGTAAGACACTAAAGATTTTCCCCCTAAGGTGAGAAACAAAGCAAGATGTCCATTCATTCCATTTCTATTCAACATGCTGACCTTATCCTCCACAATAAGGGAAGAAAAAGAAATAAAATGCATGTGTAATGAAGAGAAAAAAGTAAAACTTTGTAGTAATAGAAAACACGATCTTTTGTGCAGAAAATCCTGTGAAAGAACACCTGGGTGGCTCAATCGGCTAAGCATCTGTTTTCACCTTTGATCATGATCTCAGGGTCCTGGGATCAAGCTCTGTGTCAGGTTCCCTGCTCAGTGGGGAGTCTGCTTCTCTCTCTCACTCTCCCTCTGTGCGCACTGTCTCTCTCTCTCTCAAATAAGTAAATAAAATCTTTAAAAAAAGAAAAAGACAATCTTGTGAAAACTACCATAAAGCTATTAGAATAATAAGTGATTTTATCAGCATTTTAGGACATAAGGATAGGAAACAAAAATATAAGAAGTACACTTAAAACTCAATAATAAGAAGAAAGCCTAATAGAAAAAAAAATGGAAAAAAGATTAGAATAGTATTGGGACAAAAAGATATATGTTGGTAAACAAGCACATGAAGAGGTGTTTAACATAATTTGTCAATAGTGAAGAAAATGCAAATTTAAACCACAAAGAGATTGCACAACACACATCCACTAGAATGGTGAAAATTTAAAAGATTGACCAAATCTAGAGTTGGTTAGTTTCAGAGAACCTGGAACACTCATGCAATGATCATGATAATGCAAAAACGGTAGTTAGTTTGGAAAACTGTTGGGCAATTTCCTATAAAGTTAAACATGCACTTGGCATTTGATCCCGCAACCCTACTCTTAGATATTTATTTACCTAGGACACATGAAAATCCATTCATACAAAGGCATGTGTGTAAATGTTTATAACAACATCATTCATAAAAACAACATACAAGAAATAACTCAAATGTCCATTAGCAGGGAATCGATAAACTAATTCTTTATAAAGAAATAAAGGAATATTGCCCATCAATAAAATGGAGTGAACTTAATTGTGGTAGTGGTTATCCAAATGAATACATATGCTAAACCTTAAGGGATGCTACAGTTAAGATTAGTGATTTTTTTGGTATGAAATTTCTATGTCAATAAAACTATTGTATAAAATATGTATAAGTACATATAAATATATGTATCTATATTTGGAATTGGGAGTGAATTAAAGATGAAGTTGTAGAATTTTAAGTACAAAGTAAGGACAATATTTAAACCATATGTTTTGCAGGAATCCTGAACAGAAGGCAACATCAATAATGTCATCATCGTTTACAAATAAAGAAACAAGCTCACATGTATTATGTGACTGGCCCATACTTATACAGCCATTTAAAAAATCCATAATAAGCATCCCGCTATTCCATGATCATATATGAATAACTATGCATAAATTACACAACAGAATTGTTAAGGGGTTTCTCGGTTCCACCAGGCAAAAAGTCAAGTCACCATTTGCTTGCCTTTTGTGACCCACCCAACTCTATGTTAAGTATACTTAACTGGGATTAAACTGGGATTAAAATAAAACTTAAAAGGCCACAGACAATAAATGCTGATCAAAGATCCTTTCTCTCTCTCCATATTCATTTTATACAGATATCTCTCTCACCCACGTAGAACAATACATGCATGGAAACAATATCTGGACCCACACAGTCCTCAAAAGAATAAGCAATTAGGTAGATATGAGCACTGTTTGGTGGTTAGGGACAAGGGAGTGGTGGATAAATGAGGGATAATGAAGGAGAGAATCCAGAGGCAGGTGAAAAATTGAGGGTGGGCAACATGACCAAGAGAACCCAAGATATCCGTGATCCTTAATTGTCTATTATTTTGTCATTTGATAGAGTTAAATTTGCCATCTCAAAGGCTTTTTAATTATTAACTTTGGGGTTATGTTTGCATTTACAGATATTAATAAATTCCTTACACTAATTATCTAAAAATTAACACAGATTAAAATATAAACATTAACTTTGTGTGACCAAAACAATTATCTGGGCTCAATCAAAGAATTTACACAAAAGCATTAATTCAGCAGACAAAAGTATGTCTGCTCTTCCAGATTTACAGGCAATGTGCAGCACGAAGTAAAATGCAGGCAAAATGAACACACACTAGGAATGTGACGAATTTTTATACAAGTATAATTTTATTCCAGAGAGGCAACAATTCTTTTTTAAAATGAAATGACTAAAAAATCTAGCAGAGGAGCTAACAATAACTACACCACTTCTCATATTTCTTTAAGAAATTAAATTAAAGCATTTTTCATTTTGATGGGCAAAAAAATAAAAAGTAAAATACCCTGAAAACAATAGTATTTGGGGTTTTTGAAACAGTAAGCAAGTTCTCTCTCCTTTTGCACAAAGATTCACTTCCCATGTGCAGCTTGTCGTTATGGAATATACGTGTGTTTTCATAGCTGTTAAAAACCCATGAATTCTGGGGCTCCTGACAGGGACACTAAACCGCTTTTAACGACAGTGGCATGAACAGTAACTCGAGATGGTATATACCATAGGGCATAAAATAGATCATAATATCATCCGCTTGGATCTTTGAACGGAAAGCTCTGTCTATGCAAAGCTTAACGAAAATAGTAGGCTTCAGAACAAGGCAGAATTGTTGCTGAGAAAAATCAACCTAGAAGTAATCTGAAGGCTTGAAGAATAGAAAACTACAGCACAACCAAATGGCCAGAACCCCATTGCATTTGCAGCAGGGAATGGGCGGGCGGGGGGGGGGGGGGGGGGCGGGGGGGGGAAGAGGGAACAAGGGCTGAGAAATGGTGTTCAGGTAACCGGCTTTCTAGACATTAACCTGTAGCTTCTTGCTGATCCTGTAGCTCGGGTCCGGGTGTGTGGTATCCGATACACAGAAGGAATCCTGACCATCAGCACCGGTAGGGTATGGAGACATACTTACAAAACCCTAATTGAAACATGCAAGTGATTCTTCTTGGGAAAAGAAATTAAGTTATAAACCAAGGCAAGGACAAAATGCGGGAAGAAGGGGCAACATGGGGGAGTGGAGAAGACATGGGAGGGGGATAAATTTCCAGAGTTCCCACTTCATGCCGTGGCTGTCTTGCTCCATTACTTCCTATGATGAGCAAGTGCTTTCGGGGCCAGTTTTTTTCTGCAGCAGGTCAACGTTCTCTGTAAAGAGAAGCAACGGGAAGAGGGCAATGGTTTTGTGCTCTGAAGGAAAAATACAGAAAGCCGTGAAAGGGAGAGACTGAGAATAATATTTCTTAGGATCTCTTCCCTCCTGTAGCTTTTTTGTACTCGCCAAACATTATTTCAGGGAGAAACAGTTGTCCTTTCATGGCACACAGCTAAAGGAGCATGGTATTTCGGACGGAAAGATGGGAGAGAGAGATTTAATTTCTTTTACTCTTGGAGACATAAAGAGTATATTTGGCTCTATAAACAATTACTTGTTGCTTATCATTTTTATATGGGACACAAGCCATTTGTAATATTTACTTACAAGGGCTCAGAGACAAAGCTACTGAAGGAAACACAGTGAGTAGTTCCTGGAACGGGCATGTGAGAAAGCAAATGGAAGTTCAATCTCAGAGAAGATTTAATAGCAAAAATAAATTAATAAATAAAGCTCAGGTAGTAAATGGAAGGAAGAGGAAAACAATAACATTAAAAAGAGAAAAGAGTTGCTTTAAGTATTGCTCTAAGGGGAACTCACCAAGGTAGAGTCTGGAAGAGCTAAATATTACTAACAGGCTTCAACTGGGGGATAAATAGGTAATATAATAATCGCATTCGTCTTCATATTACAGTTTCCCTCTAAGGGTCTCAGAGCAACTCACATACATATTGGAAAATAAGAAGTTCCTGACCACAAGAGCGGCTAACCATTAGAACAAGTTGCCAAGGGAGCTTGAAGCATCTGCTCTGGAGGTCCTTAAAATGGAGTGGCTTCCTATTTGTCTGGAATTGTTATGGGCCACTGGTTTTTCAAGCATAGCTTGCATCCGAATCAGTTGGAGGGCTTGCTAAAACACGAATTTCTGGGTCCATCCCCAGAGTATTGATTCAGTAGGGCCGGGAAGTAGGATGGGCTGGAGAGTTTGCATTTGTAACAAATTCTGAGTGAGGCCGTTTCCATGGTTCCAGGGACCACACTGGTTTATGCATAGATCTGTCTGACAAGGGTGATGACCACCTTCCACTGTGCTCTATGTGCAGACCACATGCACTCTATCTGGTGGGTACCCCCTTGCTTCCTGTTGCAGCCAAGTGGGAAGCTGCGGATGAGAGATACTAAGCTATTACTCTGGTCACAAAGCAAGTAAGGATCAGTGCTGCTATTCCAACATGAGTTGACTTGAATTTGGGCCCAACAGTCTTAACTGTGATGTTATCCTGTCTAGTGGTGGAGGTATGAATGACCTCTAAAAACTGTGTATACCTGCAAGTTTCAGAAATCACACAAGATGCAAGGGGAAAAGTGCAAGCACAAAACCTAAAGAAAGTAGATGAGATCCTTATGAGAATTAAGCAGACTGACAAGGGGAGGTTACGTAAGGTTGGCTTTTTCTGAAAACCAGTGCACTGAAAAGTTCTTCACCTGCAAAAATAGAACAAAGGAAAACAAAACAAAAAACCAGAGAAGATCTACTATATACTTATTTCCACCTTGCAAATGTCAAAAACTGTGGTGTTCAAGGGCTTCGGAGGACTAGGGTCAGCAGACAGGACTATGACTTAGGACAATTCTTTGTATACCTGTTGTAACACTTACAATACGCTTTACATTGCATTTCATTGTGTAGTATTAGATAAATTAATAAGTGAATGAATATCTTCCTTATCTTGACTGTAAGCATTTTGGTAGCAAGATTTATGGATTTTATTCATTTTCCTTCATTGCGTAGTGTCTGACGCACAGCAAGGACTCAGTAAATATTTGTTGAAGGAATGGCAGCTTAGGGGTCCTGGGGAGGAAAGTGGGTGATGACGCAAAGGACTGTACCACCTCGGAAAACTTGGTCTGGCTAAATGCAAACACAGTTCAAACTAACAAACTCGCCAAAGAGGTCCCTGGCCTCATCATTCTTAAAGCCATAGGTCGGGGCTTTGGTGGCACCTTATTTAATTATGGAATGTGCAATTCAGCATGCCATTTAATGTTTGCAGCACATTCTCCAGGTTGCAATTTGCATAGCAGGAAATGAGTCCAGAGTGTACATTTTCATGAAAGATTTCAGAAACTCTAAAAAGAGACCTGAAAATTAGAATATCTGTGATTCCCTTGGCACTAACTGCAAAGAAAGAAAACGCAGACATTTAGAAATTTAACGAACATCAACAAGTCAGCAGTGGACAATCCAGTCCGGGCTAAATGGAGTGTTTCTACAGATGCTTCCAACTCTTCCCCATGTCTCTCTTCTGTTTTCTCTTCATTCTATCCAAACTTAAAGACTAAAACTGGCATAAATACCGCAGAGAGGTCGAGGTCAGAAAAATTGAGGTTTTTAATTTAGCAAAATTTAGCAAAAGCAAGAACACAAAACATTTTGCAAGAATAAGAAATAAAGGGATTCTGCAACAGGCAGGCCAACCATGTGCTTTGAGTATCAGCAAATAGAGCACACAGGAAAGATTTTCTTTCAAGGATAGGATATTTCATATTAAAAAAAAATCCAAGGAATCATTTTGGGACACATAAAAAGCTGAAAAACTCAGCAGATTTACATATCATTCTTAGTGTGGTTTGGGTTGTTTTATTTTGAATTAAATATGGGATGTACACCATAATCTTAATAGCTCTTTGACCTTAATCTGGACCTGGGAGAATCCATTTGCAATATGAGTATTATCCACACTGGGAAATACTGTGGGTCAATTCAGGGTGTCCAGACAATAACTTTACACAGTAAAGGTAAATAGAATAGGGTTATCATGACTCCAAACCCCCTTACACGTGTTCCTTTCTGCATGCGAAACCTCGGGTTGTCTCAGCTGGGTTGGCCCCTGGGATTCCTGGTTAAATCGTTAGATAACATATTTTGTCTCCACTAATGTTTATATTTTTTTCTTAAACATAGCCAAGGAAAACTGGATCTATAAGCAAGATGCTGAGGCCATAAAAAAATAGCTGTACCGGGAGATATCAAGGGCAGCAAAATTATTCTATATGATTCTACATTGGTCCATACACGTCAGTATACATTTGTCAAAACCCATGAACCTACAACAATAAAAGGAATCTTGTGACAATGGGTGAGTGTTAGCTTATCAGTTGTAACACTGTTCCGACCCCACTGGGGTGGAATGGTGATGATGGGGAGGCTGTGTGTGGGGTGGGGAGGGAGTATGTGAAAACTCTGTACTTTCTGCTCAATTTCGATGTGAACCTAAAACTTCTAAAAAGTAAAGCCTATTAATTAATAAATATTTTATATTTTATACCTATATCTGCATCTATCTACCTATCTGCATCAAGTTGAAAAACATTTTCTACTTAGTGGGAGCTTTCTAAAATGATGATGGAAGATAGATGAGATGGTGTTGGTGGTGTGGCAACCAACATAAGGAAAAGAAGAAAGAAACCCCTCTCCCCCACCCCGATCTCCCAGACTAGGGGACAATAAAGAAATCTTAAAGAAGGAAAGAGGCAGAGACAGAGAGAGAGTGGGAGGGAGGAGGGAAGCAAGAGAGGGCTATCAAAATCCCTTGGAACTGGTTGTCCCTAGACTCTCCCTTGCTCACAGTTGGGATATATGGCCATGCAGTCTAGAAGGGGAGGTGGCGATTGCTACCCATTGTGTGAAATCCAGGATGATGGGATCAGTCATGCCATGGCCACTCAGAGTAGCCTAAGACTAGTTGAACATGATATAACAAACAAAGCATTTAAAAACCAGCCAGAAGTGAAAGCATCTAGAATGTTGCTTGCTCGTAAGAAAGAAAGACTAAAAATGCAAAGGAACAAAAATAAGAACAGTAGCAATGAGGAGTGGGATCTCAGACACCCACAGCAAAAATCTAAGTCTATTATTAAGAATAAGTATACTGGGGAGGAGTCAAGAAGGCGGAGAAGTAGAAGGCTGAGACGACATCAGCCAGCAGGAGATCAGCTAGATAGCCTATCAAACCATTCCGAACACCTACAAATCCAACAGGAGATGGAAGAGAAGAAAAACAACAATTCTAGAAACAGAAAATCGACCACTTTCTGAAAGGTAGGACCAGCGGAGAAGTGAATCCAATGCGACGGGAAGATAGACCCCAGGGGGAGGGGCCGGCTCCCGGCAAGCGGCGGAGCACAAAATCAGAACTTTTAAAAGTCGGCCCCACGGAGGGACATCACTCCAGAGGCTAAACTGGGGTGAAGACCTCACGGGGACAACGTGGACTCAGGTCCCACGGGGTCACAGAAGGATCGGGGGTGTCTGAGTGTCGCAGAGCTCACAGGTATTAGAGCGGGGAAGCTGGCTGCGGAGACAGAGCCGAGATTTCCTAGTGGTCTGTAACACGGACCGGTGCTCTGTGGCACTGGCCTGTGCTCTGTGCGAGGGGTCCCCACAAGATCCGGGGAGACTCCGACCCGGGAGAGCTCAGGGATCTATGGGGTCCGGAGACTCCAGGTGGGACTCTGCCAGAGACAGAGACGCTTGGTCACAGGCTGGGTGAGCTCGGAGCGCTCCCAGAAGCCAGTGAGACGGGACTGCTTACCCACGATTTTCTCTGAGCGCGGTATGCGGGCGGGAGCGCGCGGTCTCCGGCGCAAACGTGGGCTAGGGAGACCGGAGGGATTAAACGCTTTTCTATGAAGGCGCACTGAAGACTGGGGCCCCGAGCTCTCGGCTCCTCTGAACCGGAGATTGGGAGGCCGCCATTGTCATTCCCGTCCTCCAGAACTCTACAGAAAGCGTGTTCAGGGAACAAAAGCTCCTGAAAGCAAACATGAGAGGATTACTTAGCCCGGCCCCTGGTAAGGGCGGTGCAACTCCGCCTGGGGCAAAGACACCTGAGAATCACTACAACAGGCCCCTCCCCCAGAAGATCAAAGAAATACAGCCAAGACCAAGTTCACTTAACAAGAAGAACAGCAGATTCTTATCTGGACAAAATGATAAGGCAGAAAAACTCACCACAAAAAAAAGAGCAGGAGACAGGACTGAAGGCTAGGGACCTAATCAATACAGACATTGGTAATATGTCATATCTGGAATTCAGGATGACGATTCTCAAGGTTCTAGCCGGGCTCGAAAAAGGCATGGAAGATATTAGAGAAACCCTGTCAGGAGAAATAAAAACCCTTTCTGGAGAAATAAAAGAACTAAAATCTAATCAAGTTGAAATAAAAAAAGCTATTAATGAGGTGCAATCAAAAATGGAGGCTCTTACTGCTAGGATTAATGAGGCAGAAGACAGAATTAGTGATATAGAAGACCAAATGGCAGAGAATAAAGAAGCTGACCAAAAGAGAGACAAACAACTACTGGACCACGAGGGGAGAATTCGAGAGATAAGTGATGCCATAAGACGAAATAACATTAGAATAATTGGGATTCCAGAAGAAGAAGAAAGAGAAATAGGAGCAGAAGGTATACTGGAGAGGATTATTGTAGAGAATTTCCCTAATATAGCAAGGGGAACAAGCATCAAAATCCAGGAGGCGCAGAGAACACCTCTCAAAATCAGTAGGAACCGACCCACACCCCGCCATCTAATAGTAAAATTTACAAGTCTTAGCGACAAAGAGAAAATCCTGAAAGCAGCACGGGACAAGAAGTCTGTAACGTACAATGGTAAAAATATTAGATTGGCAGGAGACTTATCCACAGAGACCTGGCAGGCCAGAAAGAACTGGCATGATATATTCAGAGCACTAAACGAGAAAAACATGCAGCCAAGAATACTTTATCCAGCTAGGTTATCATTGAAAATAGAAGGAGAGATTAAAAGCTTCCAGGACAAACAAAAACTGAAAGAGTTTGTAAACACCAAACCAGCTCTACAGGAAATATTGAAAGGGGTCCTCTAAGCAAAGAGAGACCCTAAAAGTATTA
>RCUC01163823.1:0-71022 GCA_003697995.1 Taxidea taxus jeffersonii
TTACACCAAGGCATCTATATCCCTTCATCAACAAAATTTTCCCCGATGATGATTTTGTCTAAAAAAGAGATACAAATATGTAAGTGCAAAAGGATATATTGTAGAGTGAAAAGTAAATTCCAGAACTACCAGCTTCCCAGCCACCCACTTCTCTCTCCCTAATGTCAGCTTCTCTATATCTTTACAGAAATGCGGTAGACATGTGAAACCATATCCATATTCCGTTTTGCCGTAACTGGCTGAGCCACCCAGGTGCCCCTGATTATACTTCCTGATTATAAAGTTATACATGTTGTAATTAAAAATACTTTTCAAATGGGGACACTTGGGTAGCTCAGTCAGGTAAGCCTCCCACTCTCGATCTTGGCTCAGGTCTCGATCTCATGGTCATGAGTTCAAGCCTTGCATGGGGCTCCACACTGGTCATGGAGCCTACTTAATTAATTAGCTAGTTAATTAATTAATTATTTATTTGGGGGGCACCTGAGTGACTTAATTGATTAAGTGTCTGACTCTTCACTTTGGCTCAGGTCTTGATCTCAGGGGCATAAGATTGAGCCCCAAATCAGACTCATGCTGGGCCTAGTGACTGTTGAAGATTCTCTCCTGGGACGCCTGGGTGGCTCAGTTGGTTAAGCGGCTGCCTTGGGCTCAGGTCATGATCCCAGCATCCTGGGATCGAGTCCCACATCAGGCTCCTTGCTCGGCGGGGAGCCTGCTTCTCCCTCTGCCTCTGCCTGCCACTCTGTCTGCCTGTGCTCGCTCGCTCTCTCTCTAACAAATAAAAGAAAAAAAATCTTAAAAAAAAAAAAAAAGATTCTCTCTCTCCTGTCCCTCCCATCCCCTCTCCCTCTCTTAAAAAAATAAATAAACAAACAACTACTTTCAAATGGCATGCATGGTATGATCTGATTTTTATTCTTAAAGCAATATGTATGATGCACAGAAATGAGTTTGTAAGGCTATGGATCCAGATACTGGCATTGGAAGTCTTGGGATGGTAGCAATGCAGATAATCTTTTTGGTTTTTATAGCAACTTTTGAGATATAATTCACATACCACACAATTCACCCATTTAATTTTACCATCTCCAATATAAATAGGTACAATATTTTGGATAATTTTCTCTTGGTCTTTTCTGTGCATATTCATATACTTCATGTAAATACACATCATTTTCTCATACTCTTCTTAGTTATATTATGAGTATTTTCCTAGGTCATTAGATATTTTCTGGGAGTATGATTTTTTTGACTGATTTAAACCCCTGAATATACCACAACTTTGAGAGCATCTCATTGTTTCCTTAGGATAGATTCCTACAAGTAAGAATCTAGGTCATATTTCCAACGGCTAGGTGGTTTGAACTCTTTCCAGTCACTTGTCCACCCCCCTGCACCCTTTTACCATCCCTGTTAGACCCTCCTTATCATCATCCTTGACAATTTGGAAATCTAAACAATTCTGTTTTAATTTCCACTTATTTGATTGCTAATAAGTTAGTACCTTGCTCATAAATATATCAACTGTTTGTAGTTTCCTAATCTTCTTTTCAGTTAATGCCCTTTACCTATTGTTCCATTGGAATGTTAGTGTTATTTTTATTGATAAGAATATAAAGAGCTTTCTTTTTTCTTTCCTGCTAGCACTGAGCACGTAGAAATTCCGATCTATAAACAACTTTTAAAGATTAACTTGGTTTCCAGTCATTGTTTCCCGCTTCTTTGTAATGGAACTAGCTGCTTTTCTTTAGGGGGAATCTTCATTTCTACTGTGCTGATGAAATTGCTGGGGATGAAGTAGGGACCAGTCTGTGAAGTTCCTAATATTTTGATAAAAGGGTTGCTTGCCAATTTCATTTTAAAGCTCCCCAACATAGGGACACCGAGGTGGCTCAGTCAGTTGAGTGTCTGACTTCAGCGGGTTCATGATCTTAGGGTTCTGGATGGAGCTCCCCCATCGGGCTCCACTCAACAGAGGCCTGTTTCTCCTGCTCCCTCTGCCTGCCCCTCCCGTTGCCTGTGCTTGAATGTTCTCTTGCTCTCTCTTTCTCCCTTGCATAAGGATAAGTAAAATCTTTTAAAATAAAAAAGTAAAGCTTCTAAAAATATGTTGCTTTTGCTACCAATAATATAAAAACTGCCTTAATTAGCTTTGATTTTCCCAAATAGCCACATAGTCATTCAACCAAGTTCATTCATTCCTCTAAAGGATAACATCAATGCCGGGTCAAACAGCACCAGGGTGGATAAGATACACCCAAGTCTCACTTCGCTTTTCTATCTGACAAGCATGAGTGTTTACACCAATGAACAGTCTGAAGTCTGACTCCGTTCCTCCTAGTGTTACACCGCAGAGCACTAAAGGTTGTCAGACCCTCCAGTGTCTAACGGAGATCCCATCTGGAGTAACAGAAGTAATCGTATCACTCTCTAAACAGCTAAAGATGTTCTACTGATCACATCTAAGGTACTGGAGTTTCAAAATGTCAACTATGAAAACATTTGAATCTCTTCATAATGGAAAGGACCTTGGAAAATAGAAGAAATTCACAAAGAGCAAGGAAAAGGTGTTGATGACAGTGATTATTCCTGGATAGAAAATGGCCATGTAACATAGTTGACTAAAAAAAAAAAAAAAAGAGAGAGAGAGAGGAAAAAGGCAATTTGCTGATCTGGGTGAACATGCAGCAACCTCATAGAGAGGTGAGATGAGCTTCTGATTGAGACAGGCTCACTCTATTGCCGGTAAAGTTCGGGGTTCCCTGTTGACAAATCTGTGCTGTTCATCAGAAGTTCTTCAACTGTGAATTGTCTGCTTCTATTT
Source organism: Taxidea taxus jeffersonii (assembly GCA_003697995.1). Taxonomy (NCBI): domain Eukaryota; kingdom Metazoa; phylum Chordata; class Mammalia; order Carnivora; family Mustelidae; genus Taxidea; species Taxidea taxus. The sequence continues at coordinate 2,828 of RCUC01163823.1, forward strand.
GATTTGCAGTTATGTATTAGACATGGGCAAAATTTGATAACCGGAACACAGCCTTATTTCGATATTATTTGATTTAAAAAAAATCAAAACAAAAATGGCTTTCTGTCTTTACAGCCATCATTCTTCAGCCTTTGAAGTAGAATGATGGGATTTTCTGTTTTGAAGAAAATTTATTTTTTTTAAGATTTTATTTGTTCATTTGACAGAAAGAGAGAAAGAGCACAAACAGGGGGAGGAGCAGGCAGAGGGAGAAGCAGGTTCCCAGGAGAGCAGGGAGCCCGATGAAGGGCTGAACTGAGCCAAAGGCAGACAGATGCCCAACTGATAGAGCCACCCAGGCTTCCCCCTTGAAGAAAATTTAGAAATAATTTAATACAGCTTCCACTTTTGTTTTTCCTCTTTTTTTAAAATTTCATGATATTAGTATTTGTGGTTTTTTTAAAGATTTTATTTATTTATTTTAAGGAGAGAGAGACAGTGCCTGCTCATGTGCTTGAGCCAGTAGAGGGTCAAAGGGGGAGGGAGAGGAAAAGGGAAAAAATCCAAAGCAGACTCTGTGCTGAGTGCAGAGCCCTATGAGAGGCCCAGTCTGACAATCCTGGGATCATGACTGGAGTGGAATCCAGGAGTCAGATGCTTAACCCACTGAGCCACCCAAGTACCACATATTAGTGTTTCTTTTTAATGAAAAGTCTCAAACATAAGCAAAAAGAGGAAAAAATATATTAAAGGATCCCATATGCGAATGAGCTGGTTGAGCAATGATCAAGATTAGCCTGGACATACGCCCCCCCCCCCCGGTTTTTGGAAAGTATTTAAAAGTAAACTTGAGCTATCATGTCATTCCAGCTAGCATTTCAGCTAGCATCTCTAAAACATAAGGACATTTTCTTACCCAGCCATAATGCCATTATCAAACCTAACAAAATTAATGATTACTCAGTACATTCAATTCCCAGTTCAGATTCTAATTGCATAGATTTTTCTCAAGAAGTCTTTTATCAAATCTGAACCCAGACAATGATTATATATATATATATATATATATATATATATATATATATAATTTGGTTTTTTAGCCTTTTAAGAAGTCTCCTTTAATTTTGAGATCAATTATTCCTCCCGGCTCCCCCCAACTTCACTCAGTTTTGTTGTTGGTGGTGGTGATACCATTGATTTGTTGAAACCAACTCAATGGGCTTCACCTCCGTTTTACTTTCTTTTTTTTTTTTTTAAGATTTTATTTATTTATTTGGCAGAGAGATCACAAGTAGGCAGACAGAGAGAGAGGAGCAAGTGGGCTCCCCGCTGAGCAGAGAGCCTGATGCAGGGCTCCATCCCAGGACGCTGAGATCATGACCTGAGTGGAAGGCAGGAGCTCAACCCACTGAGCCACCCAGGTGCCCCTCCTAATCCCATTCTATCACAGCTTTCCCATATATCATGTTACCATACCATAGTTTTACAACATCTCTGACGTTAGTGTTCTGGTGATTCAGAAAACATCAGGAACATTTTAAACTCAACATATTCCATGTTGGTTTACATTTAAAATTCCTGGTCATCTTCTAAAAGTTAGTCAGGATTTAGTTTGCAGCTTTCTTTTCCCCAATACCTGGCCTGTTGAAGTTACTTCATAAATGTTATTTTCTGAAAATATGCCAAAACTAATTCAGAAACTCAGGTTTTCCAAAAAGAAAAACAAACAACAAAATTTCTCATAGTAGACCAATGAAGAGTACTACTGCTTTCACTGAGAATGGGAAGCAAAACTAATCCAACATCAATTATCATATGGTTTCACTTACTTATGGAGCATAAGGAATAACATGGAGGACATTAGATGAAGGAAAGGAAAAGTGAATTGAGGGAAGTCAGAGGGGAAGATGAATCATGAGAGACTGTGGACTCTGAGAAACAAACTGAGGGTTTTGGAGGGGAGGAGGATGGGGGGTTGGGTGAGCCTGGTGGTGGGTATTATGGAGGGCACGGATTCCATGGAGCACTGGGTGTGGTGCATAAACAATGAATCTTGGAACACTGAAAAAATTAAATTAAATTAAATTAAAAAACTAATCCAACAAAACTGCATAGACCCGTATGCCAAAAATTAGAATCAGGGATCAAAAAACTTAGAAAACCCCAAAGACAAAATCAACTTACCATAACCTCTTTTAGTTAAGCAGGGCTTATATTTTTCTATCGGGGTTACAATTAGTACATGAAATAAAGTGTAGTCATTGGTACTTTTTATGTTCCCAGGAAGCATGAAGGTGGAGAGAACGCTGGGGAATTGAGGGCAAAGAACACATCTTTCCTCATCCATTTCTTATAGCCTCCAGAGAAGATGGAGAGAAGAAATAAAAACTTAAATCCCGCCCCCCCAAACAAAACAAAACAAAACACTTAAATCCCCTCCAGTGACTCTGGCTTTGTCTTTTTTAACAAGTCAACCAACAAATCGTTTCTTTAAAATCAGTTTTAGCTATTAGAGACTCTAATTTGTGTGTGCTCCATGCCTTCTTCCTGTGTTCTAGAATTCTGATTAGGAATTGTTGCTTTCAAACACCACAACTTCCTCACATAAAAATGAAAAATTCGTGGCTACATTTTCTTCTCAGTCCTTATTAGCCTGCTAAAACAGGGGTCACCTACCACTTTCCAGAATTTGTTCATTTCAGCCCTTAAATACATCGGAAGAGATTTTAAAATATTACTTGTTACAGTGGAATGGATTCTGCCTGGTTGCTGCTGAGTCCTTTTTTTTTTTTTTTTTTTTTAGAAAGAAGGAGAAAAAAACACATTGTTTTGAAAAAACATGTTTTTAAAATAATTTTATAGATTGCAGATTTTGTAAATGATCATGTTAATTGTTGGGAGGGGGTTCCCAACCTTGTTAATGTCCCCTTAGCATTAGGCTTTTGTTCCCTAGCGTTGAATATGTCATTTTCTCCCACAGACTGCATTTCTAGGGGTATAATTGCTGTCTCCATGTAAAAGACAACTCATGTGCATAAATTTCCACTCGCTGAAACAAGACTATGCCTCCCCTAATTTTTATGCAGATGTGATCCAGGGGGTAGAGTTACACTTACTTCCCCAAGCAAAATGAAACAGATTACACATTAAATATTGTCTTTGGAACCAGGTGCACAGAAACAACCAATTACCTAGACAGCTCATCAAGTCCTGATATGTTTACCACATTGTTTTTTGTTTTCTCTTTAAACATTTGGTGAATTATTCTGAGGCTTTCATTTCTCTATAATGAACAGAATATGCTTATTAATAAAGGCCCCTTTTGTGTGATTCACTAACAGTTGACTCACAAAAGCCTTAAAACCATGTCTGAAAGTTTCTGAACTCAACTTGCGTTCCTGTGAAGACAAAGCCTTATTACTACAAAGAGGCTATACTGTTTCTGGTTCCTCTTCTTGGCTAAATAATGGATAACCAAAAAAAGACTTACAGGCGAAAGGGCGTGAAACTGCAAAAAAGAGGATGGAGGAGAGTGCTCCTGTCCCCCCTTTTAGATATTTTGAGTTGTTCATACTTAAATAATATCCATAATATCCAGTTTGGGTCACTGCTCATTATAGCCTCTCGAATTTTTGTGCGTATCATTACTTCTTTGGGGTTTTTAAATAATCGCAAATGCTGATGAATTCAAGGGCTCTTTCAAGACTTGTTCCTGTTATTCCAAGAGACTTTTACCACTTCCTGAGGAGGGGCTGTTTTAGATTTCCACAAAGTCATTAACCTCCCAAAGAATGTGAGAAATAAATAGAATGGTATTATATAAAGATGTAATGGGTGCAAACTCTTAGGAAAGTCGGAGACTGGGGTCTCTGAGGGGGGCACGCCTGACAGCCAACTGAGGGGAGAGAGGGCTGGGGAGAGGGAGGAGGAAAAGGTTTTTGGAAACCTTATGGAAAGCCTTAGTGGTGAATGGCCAGGAGATTAACCATCTGGCTGGTTGAGTGATTAAGCAGGACTGACTTGCTGAGAGTATCTCATCTTTCAAAGTGCGTCCTCTGAGCTTCCGTTGGAAGTTAGGGGGAGCTCTAAGCAAAGTAGGTGAAAATACATTGCAGCAAAAAAATCTCTATGTATGTGCATGTGACCGGGTTGCAGAAACTGAGTGTAAATATTATGGTTTTCCTTTTTAATAAAACAATCTGAGACGTTTTAGAGAAGATGAAACTTGCAGGTGTGAAAATAGGGGAAAAAAACTTGAAATATGGAGAACGCTGCAAGTTACTCTCATACATTATGGTCAAATTGGAAGTGGTTACAAGGTCTGTGGAAGACAGTTTGACAATACATTGCAAAATTACAAATGCAGGCACCCTATGACCTTGCAATTCCATTCTAGGTATATTTCCTGCACATATCCTCACCCAGCTGCAAAATGATGTATGTAAAAAGTTTTCATTGCAGCACTATATGCAAAAATAAGAGATTGAAAACAACCTAAATGTCATCGATAGGGCACTGCGTCCCTAAATTATGATGCATTCTTATAATGGAAAGAAAAGTTTTTAACAAAATAACGAAGTTCTTAATACATTGATTTGCTTGAGATCCTCAGTGTAGCAGTAAATGGGGGAAAATAGCCAAGTTCAGGAAATTGAATTATAGGCTATCAATTTAGTTTAAAAAAAGAAAGAGATATACATCTATATCAGCTAGTATGATTGGACAAAAATTGTCAGAGACAGTGAGGGGGCTGAGTGGGAATGAACAACAGGAAGGCAGGGGTAAGATGTTTCACTACTTTGAACGGGAAAAAGTTCAAAATGTAGATGAAAAAAATTGCTAAGTCTAGAGTGAGGCAGCCCTAGTTCTACATAGGAGTTCTAGCACTTTCTGACTCCATAAACGTGGGTTCTTTATCGGCAAAGTAGAGAAGATAACACTACCTGTCTCACGAAGTAGCTGAAGGTAGTAAACAGGGGTGCACATATACATATATAACATGGAGTGGGGGTAGTCTAGTGTCCAGAATATGTTCAGTAAGTGCTAGGTGTTTCCATTACTCTTCTTCTTAATATTGCCGGCACCTTTCTCATAAATCCCTGGGTATTTGAGGGAAAGGGTGGAAAATGACAATGGAAATTATGGAAATGATTACTAAAACAGAACATTTTCAGCTCCAAAGGAGTCTTCTGAAGGAGTCCATATCATCAAAACCATTTGTAGACCGTCCCCTCTGTATTTGGCATTCTTCTCTGCACAACTAACCAATAAGAACGCTCTCCTGAGTTTCCTACCATATACATCTCTTCCCAAGTTTCATCAGAAACTTATGTGTCTGCCTTGGGGCAGCTGCCTCTCTCTGGGCCAGTCACTCACAGGAACCACATTGTTGGACTGGGGAAGGCCAGAACCCAAGGGAAGAAGGAGGGAGTAGGCAAAAAATAAGAGATCTCAACTACAGATGCTCTCATAGTATTTCTGATTTTAAAGGTTGGGGGAGGCAGGGGTGAGGGGGAGAGGGACGAGAGTGGATATTTTCGGTATACCTTTGTGAATGCGGGTTGTAGCCTGGGTGACTTTGCCCTGGGCAGGCAGTGAAGGAAGATGGTGTTCCTTACAGAAATACAGGTGTGGCTTAGAGGCTCAAATGCTGACCTATGAAGTTAAGAAAGCAACAGAGAGGGCTGCCGAGCAAATGGACACAACTTTGAATTTAAGAACTTGAAATCTCCAGGAGTCCATGTATAAACTCCAAGTGGTCCTGAGAACCCACAAATTATAAGCAGGAGTTTGTTTGTATATGAGAATATACATTTTTCTGGGAAATCCATAACATTCACCAGATTCTCAAAGACAGCTGTGATCTCAAAATGATGACAAGCCCCCGCTAGACAAATGATGACGGTGAGCTGTGACCCAAGGAGTGTGATTTATCCAACATGGGGAACCTGAGGCTCATAATATACAGCTTTTCAAAAAAAAAAAAAAACCATAAAGAAAGAATAAAGGAGCCCCGGCCCTGCTCTTATTGCTTTCTAAGGCACAATTCCTATACTTCTGTTTTTGTTCTGCCATATTCACTTTTATTATTACTTACTGAATATTCTTCTTTAAATGTGCACTTTTTAAACTTAAATGCCTAGCTTAGGCCCATCCTATGGAAAAAAAAAAAAAAACATATCTGGGAAATCATGGGTAAACTGTGCCATTTGCAAAATTTTCCCCAATGTATATTAGAAGAAATCGATTACATAAAGATCATCATAAATTGATTATGTAAAGATGTTTATATCATTTCCAGAATCATTCCCTGCATGCACAGAGGTGGGCTTATGGCATTTTGGAAAGCCCTGCCTCTAAGTATGCTCAAATTTACAACACATATCCCACGTTATAGAGAAGGACCCTGAGGCACAAGGCAATTAACGTAACTTATTAGAGATTCTAAGGGAAGTATGGAAAAACTTGAAGTCAGGTCCTGGGCAATACAGTATCTGCTAATGACTTGGCCACTCTGTCTATCTCACTGCTATGCAGACAGTTTAAAGGGATTTTTAAATACTCTCACATTTCCCCGGTACCACATGAAGAGGACCAACTAGGCTAGAGTACAAACTTGCTCGATTTAATACTCTGGTAATGATCCCAGTAACTGAGGAGGTGGGGGGAAAGCCAGTGAGTTTCTTTCTGCTGAAATTCCATCTCATTTTTATTTCTCTTAATGTTGTTTTTTGAATCCCAAGTTCCAAAACCTGTCCCCTATTATGCAGTGCAAACGAGAACAGATGGGGAAAAGTTATGTTGGAAAGGGCTTTGGAGGGCCACCGAGAAGGGAAATATGACTACTCAATGTGTCACACACCAACTTGCAGCTGCCACCAGTCCTTCCACACGAGGCACCGCGTATGGAACCAGCCCATGGTGCTCAGAAGGCGCAGGCTGACTGCAGGAAGGGAGCGCAATTAGGGAACAGTCGCTTTACTTGTGTTTCCTTGAAAATATGAATAAAGAGCATAGCCGTGGCACAGCCAGCGAAAGAGAAATCAATCCAAAGGCCAGCCTGGAAAATGGTTAGCTAGACCCCCAAGTTTCCCAAATGTTAACCAGTAATTGGCTCTATCCCTGCCTTTTTATAGCAAAGAGTTGCCTCAGCATTTCTCAAAGTCATCATTCGGGTCTCCTCTCTGTCTAGGAATTACCCTTCTGGAAAGGTCATAGGCACTTACATGCATGATGTGGCTTCCAATGAGTAATTTTCAGTACTCACACGGTGCTTCTGAGTCCACTAAATATTTCAAGGATGAGGCAGCTAATCTGATTTCAAATGGCAGGTCTGCCAGTGACTAGCTGTGAGACCTCTCGCAAGTCAGGTAACTTCTCTGAGCCTGGGGTTCATCATCTATAAAACAGAGAAAACATGACTTACTTTTGAAGGTTTCTATATTTGAAGTAATATATACATACAAAAATTCCTGGTTTGTTCAAGCTACAGCAACTATGGTTGCTGTGATTATTGGAAAGCAGAGAAAACATATATTCCTGAAAACCCATGTTGAAAGTAATCAGGGAAACATGGTTTATATTATTTTATTCATATGGTGGTTCAGGTCATACAGATGGTATCTGTGAACACATCTTCATGTTGTAAAAGTTATGTTAGGTCCTGCAGGGACTTCCTCTGAAATTGTGCCTGTCTTTGTAGAGTTAGTATGTAAGGACTTTGTGTCATAGAACATGCTTTTCCTTCCTGGGACAGTTCATAAATTACCTAGATCAAAATATCTATGGGAGGGTGTTCACATGCAGTTTTCTGAGCCCATCCTACATTATATTTTCAGCATCTTTAAGTTATGGAGTTCAGGGATCCTCATTTTGAATAAAAATGATGGGGACCCTTAAGTGCACTGAAGTTTGAGAACTACTTCCTGAAGAAATAGGGACAATGATCATTCTAATTGTGAGTCATTTCCAGCTGCCCTTCCTCTTCCACCACACACAGCCAGGCCCAGAAGTGCAGCAACTATTTGTTAGACATAGGTTTGGGTCTGGTAATTCTAGTTTCTGTTCTCTTGTTTTGTATAGTGTTTAGTTAAGGTGGGTCTATTCATACCCTCTCAGTCCATAGGAAACATTAGCTTGGTTAGCGCTTGTCCTAAGAGGGGACCATGCATCCCAGTTTGCCCAGGGCAGCCCTCAGTGGCCCAGCACAGTTATTAATATCACTCCTTTTCATTATCAAAAGTGTCCCAGTTTGTATGGTTAATTATATCATTCATTACCTGAGGTTTAGAGGAACTTTGATTAGCACATGTAGGACATGAATGAGGGCTGGCAAAATGTGTAACACATGCGATTCACTAGTGTAGGAGAGTTACACGTAAATACCATTAGCAACAACGAGAAGGTACACTGGGCTGGAGTGACCCAGGAAGGATTCAAAAAAATAGCACTTTTTCAAGTTATTCCATAAATTGGCATCAAGAAAGGGAAGATATGCAACAACGGGAAATTCTAGACCGGTTAATACTTCCCTCTCATCCAAGTGCATGAGTAAGAAATAGGTCTTGGCACCATATGGAGTTGGATATTTTCTACCTTTCTGTTTATTGGCTGTGACCTTGGGCAAGTTATTGAATATTCCTGAACCTCACTTTACTCATGTGTAAAGAAGATAATAAAGCTTACTTTGGTTGTGAGGATTTAATAAAACAGGTGTATAAAGCACCTGGCACCATGGTTAGGTGCTTCGTAATGGCGGTTCCACCATTATTCTTTCCATTAGGGCCACTGTATTATTGTTCCACCAAAGAAACATGACTTTTAAAATAGTAAGTTCTTTCAAGAGGAGTCAAGAGAAATGGGGATAGATCTAGGGTATAAAAACTTTGTGTTTCTTCTTTTTTTTCCTTTTTTTCTTTGTGTGTGTGTGTGTGAGAGAGAGAGAGAGAGAGAGAGAGAAAGAGAGAGACAAACTCAAGGTCACATTCTTTTGGATGGGAAAAAAAAAAACACAAAATAAAAGGCTAGGGGTGCCTGGGTGGCTCCGTTGTTTAAGTGACTGACTTGTGATTTCGTCCCCCCATCAAAATCTCAGGGTTATGGGATTGAGTCCTGCATCGAGCCCTATGTCAGCCTCCGTGCTCAGTGGGGACTCTGCTTGGGATTCTCTCTCCTTCTCCCTCTGCCCTGCCCTCCACTTACACACTCTCTGACTCTAGAATAAATACATCTTAAAAAAACAAAAAAGTAAAAGGCTAATGAGACAAAAAGTGATCAAAGATGGATCAAGAGAAGCATAATTTTAATCCCAGGTGAGGAAGGAAGGAAAGAAGGAAGGAAGGAAGGAAGGAAGGAAGGAAGGAAGGAAGGAAGGAAGGAAAAGAGAGGATAACAGAGGTGATGGGATGCGATCTCTAGCCAGCAAAACCCAAGTAGAATTTAACTGAGAACTTCCATAAGAAATGCTGCTAGGTTTTTCTGGGGGGTTGGGGGTGTGGGGGCATAGTCCATCCTATGGAAATGATGCTACTGTTCATCTAACTGTTGCCTTGCAGCCCTTCAGACTGCTGTTTGGGTGGGCGGGATGGAGAAATACTATTCTGTTAAAACTAAGAGCTTTGAAGTGGAGACAAACACAATCTGGTAGTATTACAGAGGCATTATTCACCCTTATGACTCACTCTCGTTGGCTCCCACACAGCAGAAGCAAGAAGTAACATCAGTGACCTTGAAGATGTTGGCCAAGTATAGATCCAGCCCGAAGGCCTGATTTTTCAAATGAACACACCGGTGTGTGTGTGTGTGTGTGTGTGTGTGTGTGTGTGTGTGTGTGTGTAGAGAGAGGAGGGAGAGGGAGAGAGAGTGAGAGGAAGAAGGAGGGAGAGGATGGGGAATTCATGTTTAAGAGTAAGAATGTATGGAGAATAATTGTAAAAACCCAATATAAAAACTCTTAATGCTTATACCACAAACTCAACTAAATAACAAGCACTTACAAGAAAGTAACCCCATGAATAGGTCTCAGCTCAATACTTTGAAAAGGTAGCTCAGTGTGGGAACATTTAAAATAAGCATTCTAACCTCACAGTGGAATATGAATCCAGTCCCTGTTCCTGGGCTCAGATCTCCCTCATTATTTCCATTCATCATGACTCCATGAATCCAGTTTGCTTACGGTAACATTTTCTATGTTCCAAGCCACACACTGCTCTGTGCTCAGAGCCTATGAACAAAATTCAAACAGATGCAGTCCCCAGGTCTCTGACAACACGCAAAGGAAAGCAGACAATAATAGAAGGGTGCATTGTGACATACATACGTACAGGCAGCTGCATAAATGGCAAACAGAGTCATGGCCTCAGACCAGAAGGTCCTTATGGTCCTGTTAAAAAAAAAAATTATCTACATGAAACTCAACAATGGTTTCAAGTTGGTAGAGATAGTTCTTAATTGCACATTTAAACCTCAAAGAAAAATAAAAGCAAAACCATAACGTTATTTGAAGCTAATAAAAAAGGGAGAACTGCAGATGAAGCACTGAAGAGCTAGAATAGAAAGGGTTTCTAGTTGTGTCATGGGCCACATGGAGAAACCATGGGGTGGTTGGGAAGCATGGTCTTATAAACCTTGAAGAACCTCTGGCGTAGATCACCATGTCTGTATGGACAAATAGAGGACTGGCTTGAAAAGGCTGTAAACGACGGCTTACAAATAGACTTGAGACAAAAGTTTGCGATTATGTTCTGAGTTATAATTTTCCGTCAGTGTTTCTACTTTATGTAAAGTTTTTACTTTCATGCATGCATGTAAGTTATAGGAAGGTTCAGTCTGATCAGAATGTATAGCTATAATCAAACCAAAAGAGCCCAACTCAACATAGCCTAAGGACAAAGGAGACTTTGTTATAAGAAAATTCATGTGTTTCTCAGACCCAAGAACTAGAATACAGGCGGGTCTCATAAACGACTGGACCCACACTTAAATACTGTGATCATTCTCTATCTTTGGTCTTCGTTTCTCCTCCATCTGCTTCATTCCCTCCCCTTGGTGTCTGTTAACCTTTTCATGGTGCTCGTGAGTACACACAGGAAACACACTGCCCAAAGGCCACAGGTTCACATTTCTTCCATTTCAAACAGCAGCAAGACGAATCTTGACTCTCTTAGTCTAATTCCAAATTCCTGGAAAAAGGCTAAGGTTGGGTCAGGTAGTTATTCCTGAATAACTATGGCCATAGGGTGTTGTTACATATTGCTTTGCTCCTATCATATCTGTGTTTGTTTAGGTGGGAGGAGATAGGTCTTAGAAAAGGATGGTACTGGGACGCCTGGGTGGCTCAGTTGGTTAAGCGGCTGCCTTCAGCTCAGGTCATGATCCCAGCATCCTGGGATCGAGTCCCACATCGGGCTCCTTGCTCAGCAGGGAGCCTGCTTCTCCCTCTGCCTCTGCCTGCCTCTCTGCCTGTGCTCGCTCGCTCTCTCTCTCTAAAAAATAAATGAAAATCTAAAAAAAAGAAAAGGATGGTACTGTGTAGACACAAGGTATCTGAGTATCAAGATGATTTTGGCTATAAGTAAGAGGCTATTTCTTATCTCATACAGCAAAAAGTCTTGTCTAAAATTTGTTGAATCTAAGACTTAAGACAATTCAAGTCAACCAATATTTATTGAGCACTTACTATGGGCCAGGCACTGTTTAAGGTGCTGGAGATATTTGACTCAATAAAGCAGACAAAAGTCTCTGTCTGCAGGGAGCTTGGAGCTAATGTTCCATGGTTGCTTAGTTCAGTGACTCGATAGCATTAATAAGTTTCCAGGGGTTCTTGTTATTTTACACTCTGCCAAACCCAGCGTGTCAACTCTAAACATTTCTGACAAGAAGAATCAAACTAAGACACCCAAAGGTTTTGTAATTTACCTACAGTCCCACAACTGCGAAATAAAGGAGTAATGAGCCCAGATTCTTACCCCTCTACAGTGCTGCTTCTTGCCTGGCGGGGGCGGGGGGGGGGGGCGGGTAGAGAGGAGACCAGCTTCCCTGAAGCACAGGGCTGCTTGACCCTTGTACAAAACTGGGGTCTAGGATCCAGGAATAGATTGGGGATGGCTTCTGGAGAGGGAGCAGTGGTGATTTCTACAGCCTGCTGCACTGAGACGTCTTGGGTCAAATGCATCTCTAAATCCCAGGATCAAGCACTTTACTTTGAATCTGGCCAGAAGCCCTCTCAAGGTCATGGTTAACAGATCCCAAGGTAGAACCTGGTTAACAGAACCCGAGGTAGCTCATGCAGAATCAAGGTGCCCGTGGGTCAAGGTTTCTTCTCTGCAAAGGCAGTGATCAGCACAGAAAGGATGGGGTTGGTCAACAAGCAGTTTTCCTCAGCTGCAGAGTAGGTAGTTTGACAGGCAGAAAGCATACAAAGGCTGGACTGCGGAGGCTCTGGACATTAGTCTCTACCAGGGAATGGTCAGAAAGTTCTTAAGGTGTGTTGGGCATCATTTTGGCAGAGGCTGATGAAAATCGCCATCACCTGACTTTAAGCAAGACAGGTGCTTTTACATCTCAAGTTCCCAATGTGGGAGTAGGTGGGAACTCAGATATTCTGGGGGGAGGGGGAGAAAGAAGCATACGTTTAAACAGAATTGAGAGAAACTTTAATAATGCAGAAGGAAGAGGAAGGGGAATCATAGAGAAGTACTTCTATGAAATACAAACTGGAGACATAATATCCTATATAAAGAAAACAATAATATACCTTCATATTAAGAAACAAGGAAATCATCAGGAATGCTGATTAATATGCAGAGCCCAGTTCAACTGTATTGCCAGTGTTTTATTTTATACACTGAGAGGTGGGTACATGGATACACATTATATAAATCTTTACGCTTCCTTTTTTTCTGAATTATTTCATTAAAAAGTAAGTTTGGTATCATTTTGCTCTTTTGGACTCTGTCATTTGTGATTTCATGAGTTGTCATTAGTGAGAAGGGTGGGGAAAAGAATCTGCGTTCTGAAGTCTTCTTCCATCCCGAAAGAAGGACAAGACCTTGATTTCCTGATTTTAGAAACCCGCAATAGTCCTCATATCTTTGCAAGTCACGGTGTTGCCTTCCCCTCCTGGTCCCCTGCCCCCTTGCAATCTTTTCCTTTGTGTTTGCGAACTCAGTTGCATCCTAAAATTTGCCACTGCCCCAATTGTACCAAGGAGTGGGTGTAGTAGAAATTCAATATCCACCGCTATGGGTCATTGTTCCTGAGTCAACTTTGCTTTTCAAAAACACAATATGTTATTAAACAAAATCTTTCCTCCGCTCTGAACAACAGACTAGCAGTTGGGTTTTTTAATATAGATTTAAGAAAATAGTATACATGTTTAGTCCACTCAAAGGCTAATCACTTGCCAGGGCTTATTGAAAGTTGCTAGGGTGGTTCCCCCCCACCCCCAATACCAGTTTTTGAGTCACATAATGGCAACATTTTGCTATAAAAATGCTAACTTCTCTTCTGTTGTGCTTCTGCTGTTATTCAAAAACAGCCAAATGGATGTTATTGAAATCCGGTCCCAAAAAAGGTTGAAATTGCTCCCCAGCTGGGCCTGAGACCCTGTGTGCCAAATTTCAGCCTAAAGAGAATTCTTATATTTGAGTCACTGTGAGCAGCTGAAAATATGAGGTTTGGGGTGGAAATGCTAACAGACTCTTAACTATCATTTTGCAAACCATGTGATTATAACACAATGCAAACCTCCTCTGGAGCAAGTCTCTGGCAAAAGCAACAGAAACAAGATGTCTGGGCCCTGAAGTTCTGCCTTTACAAGCTTCTGCTGGGCCAGCAGGAAGCAGGGAGGGCTGGCGATGACATTGCCGACATTTCTGTTCTTGCTGAGGTTAAAAGATGGGACCCTGTTGGTGAATTTCTGTTAAAGAACAGAAGTGTGTGCAGCTCATTCCTTTACAGGGCTCCTTGGAACACGGGTTTATGGTCACCCTTGCTTGTTCTGGAAGTGTTATCGCCAACACAGTGCTTGGTTCCAACCAGACACGAATTGTTTGCCACCTCTAGTCCCATTGGCTTAGTCACACTTGCTCCCATTCCAAGTTGGCAAAAATGCCTGCACTGCTTGGCCACTTGCTTCTATCATCTGGCATTTAAATGTGGGCTGAATCTCTCCTCAGTAACGTCCAGGGCCACAAAGACGCTTTAGTTCCAGGCTTCAAACACATGTTCCTGGCGGCGAGGGCCCAAATGTAGGTAGAGTTTCCATAGGCCAGTCCATTCATGGATCCTTCAAATGATAAGAGGTGATTAGAGCTTCTGGAGGGCGGTCCCCCAGAGCACTGTTTCTAGAAGAGTCCTCATCATACTTCGTGCAACACTCAGCCCTCTCTGGGGGCTGAGGCTGAGAGATAGCTTTGTTCCCAAAAGCCCAGTCAGAATGTGGCTAATCTGTTTCTGCCATTTAAGGGCCAGTCTACTTTGGACAAGACACTTACTTACACTGAGCCTCAGTTCCTTCATCTATAAAATAGGGACAGGACCTGCCTTCTATTCACTTGTAAGGATCATAGAATGCGAGAGTGTTCCCTAAATTGCAATGCACTGTACACATTTTTGGCAGTGTTATTATCTCCAGAATCTCATTATAGCTGCAGAATTCTAATCTGAGTTAAAACTATGGTTGAAGCCAATAGGAATGGATTTAAAAGATCTGCTCCTATTAGAAATAGCAGGCCACAGGGGCACCTGGCTGGCTCAGTTGGTGGAGCATCTGACTCTTGATCTTGGGGCTGGGGGTTCGAGCCCCATGTTAGGTATAGAGATTACTTGAAAATAAAATCTTAAAAAGAAGAAAGAAAAGAAAGAAAGAAAGAAAGAAAGAAAGAAAGAAAGAAAGAAAGAAGCCATAGGTTCTTTTTACTTTTTATTTTTTTAAAGATTTTCTATATTTATCTGAGAGAGAGAAAATGAGAGAGAGCATTAGCCGGGGGTGGGGTGGAGGTGGAGCACAGGGAGCAGGGAGAGGAGGGTTCAACAGACTCCCCTGATGAGCAGGGAGCCCGACACAGGGCTCGATCTCACTACTCTGGGATCATGACCTGAGCCGATGCCCAGCCGACAGATCAGATATCTGATAAAAACATATTCATGCCTAGAACCCATGGCCTGCTGAGGCGCCTGGGTTCTAGGCATGAATATGTGTTTATCAGATACCTCCCATATGCTCAGTTCTCTGTGAGGAGTTCCAGAGGATATACAGAAAGGGAAGACTTGATTCTTAACTTTAAGAAGAATATCACTTAGCATGAAACAAAATATTTGATAACTAAGTGATAAATACTTCAGTTACAGTATCAATTTAGAAGTGGAGAGAAGCCATGAAGGCTAGAGAAATAGAGGTGGTTTCATGGACCAGGCGATGTGGTAGGTGCTTGTGGTAGGTGTGGTAGGTGTTTGTGTTTATCAAGATCCCTTCTTCAGGGGATCTGATTTTTCACCCTCCCTGTGGTTTTACTGGGTTTGCCAGTCACAATACCACGTGATTATAATACAGTGCAAACCTCCTCTAGAGCAATTATCTGGCTATCTGTGGGCATATGCCCCAGGCTTGGCTACTGCACTATCCCATCCTTCTAGCCAGAATGATTGAACGAGGGAATGGCACTTGATCCAAATGAGGCCAATGAAAAATCTTTGCCCCCCTACAAGAGATAGAAAAGTTCTTTCTTGTGGGTTCTGCGTAAGGGGGATGATGTAACTTTGGAATTTTCTGTGGCCCCGTGTCAGCCCCTTCAGTCTAGACAAACAGGCATAAAAGGAGAGATTAAGTCCAAGGCAGAGTGAAATGGAGACCAGGCACCACAAGAGGGACCTAGCAGCACTGTTTGGGTCCCTGGCATCCTGGAGACAGGTTCTTCTGTTCTTCTGCAGCCAGGCTTCCATCTTGTGGCCACAGAAGTTTGGTTTGGATTTTCTTCCATTTGAACCAAGAGTCCTAACTCTTAAGAGTAGGAACTCTTAAGAGAGTGGGATTTGGATTATGTAATTAAAAGTGGGTAGGATTTGGATATCCTCTGGGAAGAAGGCAGAGTATTCTGGGCAAGGTCCAGAGTTGAGAATGAGCAAGGTATGTTTGGGAAACCTGAGAAAATTAGCCTTCGTGGAGCAAAGGGAGTAACCGGAGAGGAAGAAAATAGGTGATTATGAAGGGAGAGGCCAGTTTGGGAGTTTTTCCAAATTGGATAAAAGTTGAGGTTTGATTAGGAGGAAATAGTTTCTAAAAATAAAACAAAGCGGTGCCTGGGTGGCTCAGTCCTTAAGCATCTGCCTTGAGCTCAGGTCAGGATTCCAGGGTCCTAGGATGGATCCCCGCATAGGGCTAGGCAGGGCATCTGCGTTTCCCTCCGCCCCTCCCCTGGTTTTTGTTCTCTCTCTCTCACTCACTCTCTCTCTCAAATAAATAAATAAAATCTTTAAAAAAAATAAAAATAAAACAAAGAAAAACTGAACCTGTTTTAAGGCAAAAATTAAAGTCTGCTGTATTAGTCTGCCTGGGCTGCCACAACAAAATACCAGAGACTGGGTGGTTTACGCTGTAGACATTTTCTTTCTCACAGTCGTGTCAGCTAAATGTCCATGATCAAGGTGTCAGTGAAACTGGTTTCTGGTGAGGGCTCTCTGGCTTGTAGATGGCCATCTTCTTGCTGTGTTTCTGCTGGGCTTTTCCTCTGTGCACAGGTGGAGAGAGACCACTCTGGTGTCCCTTCCTCTTCTTATAAGAACATCGGTTTATCAGATTAGGGCCTCGCCCTCATGATCTCATTTGACCTTAATTTTTTTCTTAAAGATTCTATCTCCAAACACCATCATATTGGAGGTTGGGGCTTCACATATGACTTTAGGGGGATCCAAGTCAGTCCATAACATCTGTCAATACTATGAGTAGGAGAAGAGGGGGCTGATGAGATTCCGATTAGTGGCAGAATAAATCTAAGGGGGAAAATCAGGTAAATTCTACTCATGTTGAAACACAAAACTAAGACCCATAAATTCTCTTTCTGAGATTTGGAGTCTTTTGTATGGTGTACCATGAAATACATTCAGAAATGATTCTTACAGCTTTGTTTTTAAGGGTCAAAAATGGGAGCAACCTAAACGTTTGTCAAAAGGGACCATCAATTTTAGGGCATTTATACAATCTTCAACCCTATATGGCACTAGAGGTGGAAAGTCCTAGAAATATACATATCGACGAGAGTAAATCTCAAATATAACAATGATGAGGGAAGAAAGATCAAGTTGCTGGACCTATAGAGCAGTATAACAAATCAGTGTCGTGCTGGAGCTGGCTCATACCAATTGGGCTCATGTCTTCCCAACTCCTTGTTCACTGACATCAGGCAGGAGTTTGAAATTAGCAGGAATATTTACACCGTTGTAATTGACAGCTGCTTTAAATCAGGTCTCTTATTTTTAATTTCTTTCCCCTCCTGGGAGATCCAGTTGTCTGTTGAGCATTTACCAGGATACCACCGAAATAACATTTTTATAGATAGTAAAATATTTAAAAGAATACAATGTACCAGGGTAACTGTATAAAGACCACGCTGGGCATGATAAACACCACTTTTAGGATAGTGATTGCTTCTCAAGAAGAAGGGTCAGAATATGCTGGGGGAGTGCTACACAAAGGCTTCAGCTGATCTTGAAATGTTTTAGTTCTTTTTTTTTTTTGAAATGTTTTAGTTCTTAAACTGGGAAGCAGGTATATGAGTATTAGTTAATTTATATTTTATGCTTTGTGTTTTTTGGAAACATTTAGGAAATCAGTGAGATAATGGAAGCCAGTCTTCTCATACAGCAGCCTTGCATGGGCGAGATGGGGGAAGTAGCAGACTTAGTTTCTATACTTGTGCTATTTTGCTGGTTCAGCAGTGATGGTGATGGGAGATCTGTGGCTCTCAGATTTGGCCCCTGGGGTGGGGGGTGAGGGAGGAGGGTCCAAATGAATCTGTAGGATGTCTGAGGGGTACACACAGGTGCCACACTTGATTCTGAAGTTCTAAGACAAAGATGGAATAAAGACCAACACAAGGAAGAGGTGAGATAATCTGAGGGAAATCTTCAGAGGTGAGCACGTTACCACAATCATTCCCAGATGACCGTTCAACTCTGTCTAAATGGACCCCCGAAAGCCACCCAACACACAGGGCAGTACCTTTAGATTATATGCAGCAAACAGAGCTTATTTTGCATGAGTGCTTGTTCCTAGTGAACTTGACTCATAAAGGAACTCAGATTCTCCTAGAGAGGGGCATATGTAGGAAATGTAGGGCAGATTTAAATGAGTGTAAGTCAGGAGATGCTATAAGGGGATGACGTTGTTGCTAGGGGAAAAGACCTCGTGGCCTTTCTATCTGATTTCTGGCATGTTTTCATTCCTAGGTGAGTTGGACTAACGTGCTGTATTTTATTGACATCCCCCTTCCTCTTGAAAGCAAGTTAATAAAGCACTTAGAGACAGGTCTGATTTTGTACCTCTCCCTGACCTCCCCCCTCCCCTCCACATGTAGCAATACTTAAAGTTTGCTAAACATACCATGTTCTCTCTGCCTGGAATCCACTACCCACCCACAGTCCTTCTCTTTCTTTAAGCTCCTCTTATGTGGAGACTTTCCTCCCACACGTCCACAGAAGCAGAATTTCTCTGTCTCCTGTGTGCCCATCTCCTCCTAAAATATGGCTTCATCAGTTCTCTTTACACACAGTATGGTAGTTACTGCTCATGTACCCACGTCCTCTGCTGCAGTGTTGAGCTCCTTCCTGGCAAGGACCTTGTGCTATTCAGCTTTCTACCCCCAGGGCCTAGCATCCTCTCCTTTCTCTTTAAAATGATCTACCAATACCCATACGGAATTCAGTTGAAGACAGAGAAACAAGGCAAGAGAGGTGAGGTATACCAACAACAAGGGAACAGACACTAGCTGGCATGAAAGGCATGATTCCATTTGTTTCTTGAACTTCAACTGACTATATGCAGTTGGTGAAAAATAAACCATAAAATACACAAAGGCTTGAGGTGCATCAGAAATTGGGTCAGGGATGGTGAAGCTCCTGGTACCTCTTCCTTCCTTCACCTGTGACCCTCTTCTGCGGGTCTGGAATCTCCAGAATTGTTGTCAACAGCTAGTTATTCCATGCATGTTATGCCCTGAATCCTGTTCTGAATACAACGCTAGTAGGTTCCACTAATTAATTAAATTGTACTTCATAGACTTGGAGTCAGGGCTCTTGAATACAAGATGCAAATTTATGCAACATATGCAAATCACTCATGTTCTCAAATTCCATGAACAAAATCTGGTAGCCTTGAGATAAAAAAACCCCTGCCAAGCATCATCTCTTCTAATTATTTCTTAATTCTTCCCCCACCCCCACCCTTAGCACTGAACTAACACTTTCAGGCTTGGCAGAAACTGGTAGAAATACAAGGAGAGTTGGTTATAAACAGGAAGTTCCTTAAGGGCAAAGACGTCTTCCTCTAATCTACTTTATGTTCTCTTGTGGCTCCTAATATCCTGTTGAGCACATACAGTCTTGCATGGGGCACAACACCACCAGCCCAAAACTACTAAATTATGGATAATTTGGGATGAACAAAAGTTGAGAGCCCTGTTTGTAAAAGATGGCATTTAAGTCTAGGAACGTGGAAACGATGACCTGTACAGTTTAATACATGTGGTTATATAAATTCAAGTTAATTAAGAGTAAATGAAACTGAAAAATTCAGTTTTCAGAATAGCCACGTTTCAAGGGTCTGATTGCTACACGTAGCTAGTGATTTTCTTGTTGGGCAACACAGATATAGACCATTTCTACTATCATGGAGAGTTGTATTGGACTGTGCTGATCTAGACTCTGCCACTTAAAGCCTGGCCTTTAGGCCTACAGTATGGGATCACATGGGATCTTATTGGAAATGCAGAATCTCGGGCCCAACCCAGATCCACAGCATCAGAATGTGCATTTTAACAAAATCCCCCAATTCATTCACATGTGTATCAGAGTGAAAGGTGCTGGTCTAGAGCTAAAATAGAAAGTGGTGATTCTCAGATTTTGGCACACATCAGACTCATCTGGGGGAATCATTTAACAGAGATCGTTGGGCATCAATATGAGAGTTTCTGATTCAGTAGGTAGACTAGCTTCCTAGGGCTGCCCTAACAAACTACTACAAGCTGGGTGGCTCAAGACAAAAGAAATCTATTCTCTTTCAATTCTGGAGGCTAGACGTCTGAAATCAAGGTGTTGGCAAGGCCATGCTCCCTCTGAAAATTTCCTTAGGTAAAGAAGAATCCTTCCTTGCCCCTTCCCAGCTACTGGTGGTTTTCTGGGAATCTTTGGTGATTCCTGGCTTGAAGCTGCATAGCTCCAACCACAGCCTCCATCATCATAAGACATTCACTGCTTGTATCTGTGTCTCTGGGTCTGTCTCTTCTTCTTAAAAGGATACCAGTCATATTACATTGAGGGTCTACTCTACTCTTATAACTTCATCTTAACTTAACTAATTGCATCTATAATGACCTCATTTCACATTCTGGTGTACGAGGTGTTAAAACCTCAATGTATCTTTTTGCGGTGGGGACACAATTCAATCCATAACAGCAGTTCTAGGGTGGGACCTGATAACCTGCATTTGTCACAACTTCCCAGGTGATAACTGATACCGATGCTGCTCCAGGCATCACACTTTGAAGACCAGAGGTCTGAAATATCTACAGAATAGGACTACATAGAACTATAAGTTGGATTATACTATAGAAATCACTGTGTTCAAGAATTCTATTTTAAAGCATACTTGAAAGATTGTCATCCAGTCTGTGCGTGAATACTTCCAATGACAGGGTTCTCATTACCAGCAGAGCAGACTTCTCCACAGTTATGCCTGTGAAAATTCACACCCTTTGAACTTTCTAAATATCTGATATATCTAGATATATCTAGATATCTGATGGCAGCAGAATGTCTCAATATTGTACTCGATCTACATTTTCTCTGGGTGACAGAATTCTCAGAATCCTCAAGATTCTGGCTTGCTTCTGAAGGCACACTTGTTAAGGTTCATGGGGTGATAATCATGCCTCCCACTGATTATAAATTAGAAAGAGACACTGGAATCCAACAGATGAAGATCAAAAGGTCAGCTTGATTTCCATTAAATATATAACGGAGGGTAGAACTTGGACCTTGACTGCAATCAGCCTTCCTCATAACCCCAACTAGTTTGACTTACCCGACACAGATACAGAGAAGCAGGACTGTTGAATCTATACCATTGTATAGATTCAAAACCACGTGCAAGGTTTTTCAAACCTTGTATACCATTGTATAGATTCAACACCATGTGCAAGGTTTTGAAAGTAGGAGTTACAGCTATTACCACATAAAGAAAGGCTCCACCACTAGAAGAAGACAGGTTTTCCCAAAAGAGAAAGGAAAACTACCTCACTTCTTTTCTCCCCAACCCACTCATCTAATAAGACAGCCTTCTCCTCTGGTTGCCAATCTGCCAGCCACTCCTTTCTCCCCTTCAAACATAACCCCAATGTTATTTATAAAAGCCCCCTCTTCCACATTGCCCAAATGTCTCAGAAAGTTGACCCTATTCTCAACTCAAGCCAATCATAGTACCTCTAATCCCAGTGTAAGTGATTGACTCCAAATTTCAGGCTTCAGCCAATCATTGCATGATATTATTTTAGAGCCTTCTGTTGGACCAGGGATGGGCACGTGACACAAACTAGTCTAATTGGACTGAACGAGAACTTCTGTCCAATGGTTGGGAAAGAGATTTTCTAATGAGGAAGCATTTTGTTCCACGACTGATGGTAGCCATCTTCTAACCAGAAGAAGAGTCAGTCTGAAGAAAAAGTGTCCACTCAGAGGCTGGAAGAGTTCAGAGAAGAGCAGAGAAATAGATCTCCATGTCCACTGATGCCTTGCTGGCTCTATCTTTTGTTTTGTTTTGTTTTTCGTTCTTATTTTTTGTTTTTAATTATAAAAGAAAATAAATTTCCTTATTGTTTAAACTAGGAATACCAGTGTTTCTGTCATTTCCGGGTAAAAAGACTCTTACCAATAAAATATTCAAATATTGTTCCCATGGGTTAGTGAAAGTTGCCTCATGGAAACCTAAAGGAGCAGAAGGAAGTCTCTACTCACCAGTGCTCTGCTTTAATTCCTTAATGCTGCTCTTAAAGGATGTGCCCTTCATTGGACAGATTACCCTGGACACTGTGCAACTGCCAATTCCCAGGGCTCACCATGGTACCTTCCACAGAATACACTCTACGCAATCACTTATTCAACAAATGCAGGTGGAGACTGCATTAACATTTTCAGCGGACACATAACACTTGTCATATTAAGCTCAGATAAACCAAAACCCCTAGAACATTTTTTATATAAATTGATGTCAAAGCTGCCTGTCTCCACCCTGTATCTGAGCCATTGCATGTGTATGGAGTTTGCTTTTTAATGTTTTTACTCGAAGGCCTTGATGTTTATTGCTATTCAGTCATATCTAGGAGGTTCCAGCTTTGTTGACTGCAGCTCAGTTGAGATAACTTTTAGTTGTGGTTTCATCATTTGTCACGTCAGCTATTCCTATTTTGGTATCAACTTCCAAAAAGGTAGACATTCCTTCTCTATCTTCCTATGAATCAAATAGCAAACCACTGACTGAAATAGCAGCCATAAGAAGAGACGGTTCACTGGAGTGTTTGCCAAGAGTAGCTGCTCTATCCCTCTCTGTGCCTTCCTGACTTGGCAGGTGAATTAAAAACTCCTGCCTTTTCAGAAAAGGCTGGTTCATAACTTCTGCCACTTCTAGTCCACTCCCTCTACTTCCACCCATGATTGGTGATTAGTGAATTGTGGAGAAGGCCCTAAAATTCCTGCCTGAATCCTCCCTGAGTTCTTTGAAGTTGCCTCTGCTCTAGGAAACTCTTCTCCTCCACCAAGTTATCTCCCCAGGGGAGGACTGCAGTGGCCCAGCCAGGCCATGAGTGGATAGGGTGGCAATATTAGGAATTGGTAAGGGACAGCATTGTTCTTATATCAGTTTTACCCAAAACAAGGGCCTAGGGTTTTTTCCTCTGTTGCATTGATACCTATATGCATTTATCCATTGCTTCTGAATCCAGATAGGTAAGAACAATTTGTTATTAACTGCCTGTTCCCAAACAAAGGTCAATTAAATGTTTTTTTGATTGTTTGTTTGTGTATTTTACGTTTTAAGTAATCGCTATACCCAATGTGGGGCTTGAACTCACGACCTTGAGGTTAAGAGTTTCATGCTCTACCGACTGAGTCAGGCAGGTGCCCAAAACAAAGCTCAATATTAAACAACGTTCTACATTTGATTGTTCAAGGGCAATAATTCCATCATGATGGCTATACCCTCATGATCTAATTACCACCCGAAGGTCCCATATCTTAAGACTATCACACTGGGGATTAGGGTTTTAACACATGAATTTTGGAGAGTACACAAACAGTCCATAGCAATTATAATGTTCTTTTAAAAACCATGAATTGGGGCGCCTGGGTGGCTCAGTGGATTAAGCCGCTGCCTTCGGCTCGGGTCATGATCTCAGGGTCCTGGGATCGAGCCCCGCGTCGGGCTCTCTGCTCTGCGGGGAGCCTGCTTCCCCCTCTCTCTCTGCCTGCCTCTCTGCCTACTTGTGATCTCTGTCTGTCAAATAAATAAATAAAATCTTACACAAAAAACAAAAAAAACCCCATGAATTATCTGCTGTTTAGTAAAATCTAGATGTGTATTAAAATGAATTAGCCTTTGAGTAAAACATTTGTATTTTCCATGATTCCCACATTACCCCCTTTCTAATAATCAAACTACTTCTCCAATATCTTCTCTTTTGAAGCCACTCCCATGAACCACAATACCTCTAAGATTTCTGTGGCTGTCAAAGGGCACTTGGATTTCTTTCAGTCCCTTGGAATGTAATTCCCAAGGTCCAGAGTCTTGAATTCATGAAAACCAAATAAATGAACTCCTACCAGATCTTGTTTCTTGAGAAAATTAAACAAACCATAGCAATTGTCACTCCAAGTTGTCAACTGTCTATGAGAGACTCAGAGATCCATGGTCGGTAGCAATTTGGTACTTTGTTGGCCATCTGGCTCTGGCCCACTCTCATAATGGTAAGTGGCATTAGTTTGCCTAGCTGGTGACAGCCTAGTCATCTGCCCAACATCCCCATCTCAACTGTGTGTTCTGCATGTACACTTTTATCTCCTCATAGTGATTACAACTGTTCTGTCTTTATGAAAAGGATGCTGAAAAAAAGTGATTTCCTATTGCTATGATGGAAGTAAGAAAGGTCTAAAGAAAAGATGGCATTCTTGAGTTTAAAAGTTTATAGAGGTCTTCACTCAGATGTCCCATGAGTGCCACTGAACTCATGTACTTTGGTGGTGTGGTAGCTTATTGAAATATTGATTTGTATTGTACTCTCAGTATTTTTCTTCTCTCTTCATTTCAAGAAGATAGGTCATTTGTTGGCTGAATATGAAGCTGTTTTTGGAATAACTTTATTTCCTATCTTCTGGGAAAAACTGAGCATGTTGAAAAGGTCATACTAAGAATTTGAGAGAAAGATTAGAGAGGAAAGAGAAAGAGATTTTCCCCAGACAGAGAAGGGTTAGGATTTGATGGGGTTGTGATGCCCTTTACTAGGAGAAGTAGCAAGACATCAAGACCCTCTAGCCTCACTGAATTCTGCTGCGAAAGAGAGAACTCTGGCTTCTATGGATCATATGGGGGGTGAACAGACAGAGCAACAGAAAAAATCACATGGCCTGATAATTGGATATTTTGGTAGAGATTGCTAAATTTCATCAGTATCTATTTCACCTGTCCTTCCTGGGTACACAGGTCAATTCTACTTCTCTGCCAGTGCCCTTGCATTTAAGCAGAGCCAAGTGCCTAAGTTGGCTGAAGTAACAGTCACCACTTTTAGGCCCAGCCCTTAAAGATGTCTTCATAATCTCTCCATTACCACCTTAAATCACCTTCTGGTCTGAGTGGCAGGAGCCAAGGATTGCAAATCCCCAAGGATGATTGGAAGATCCCATGAGAGAAGGATTCCTGAGCTACCATTTAACATGAGCTGCCCGTCGTGGCTTCCTGACTGGGAATATCCATCCATGTTGGACTTCACGTGACTAAGAGACAAACTTCTTAAGACACTGTGATCTGGAGTTCTTTTACACAATAACTGGCCTTAATTGCCTTGCCTAATTCAGATGTCGAGTCCTTCTTTCCCATGCAACACATGCCTCCCAGATCCTTACCCTTGGAATAGAGTGGGACATCCAAGTAATAGTTGAGATAGAGCTGTTCGCTGGCTCAGTGGGATCCCAAGAGCTGCATTTTGTTTCATTTAAAGATAATACATTACTTTGAAATAAGACTTGACACTGTAGACCAAGAGTTTTATCTCGTTTCTCCATTTGAATTCCTTTTTCTGTCTGGAAAAGACATAAATTGAGGAATCTGGCCTCCCGACAGACAAGATTCCCCAGCACACACCTAAGAGTGGTACTCCCTGCCAAGGTAGGCATCAGCTTTCTGGCCTCCCACCCCATAAAAATTTTCAGCCCTTTGCGCTCCTTCAAGGGTATGGGCATGGACCTTAGAGGTCTGGACAGCAAAGAGTTATGCCTTTCTTTCAGGTCTTTTGCTTCTTCAATCAACTAATTAGATCAACATTTCAACTCGAGGCCGCTCTGCTGGTCTCTAGCTCACACCATCACCTGAAATACTGCCCGCCACACATATGCTTTTGACAGCAAGGGCCGCTCAAAAGCCTCTCCATGCCTCTATTCCAGGAATAATCCAAGGAAAGGGGTGGTACCTGTGAAAGCTGTGAGTGCTGAAGGCCTCTCTGTTGATCTGCTTCAAAAGAACAACTACCCTCAGTCTGCCTTTATTTTGCATTATAGCTCTTCTTTTTCAATGAAAAGTCCCTGCTCTCTATTCATTATAAAGAATAAAGAGCTTTTCAAGTGTGAGTTGCTCAACCCAGAAGGGAACAGAGCTATTTTTAAGAGGGTTTCATCTCTGAGCTGTTACACAGGCCAGCCTGCCAGCAGCAGAGGTCTTCCAGGGAGGCCCAAGGCAATCGCAGCCTCTCCTCAGGAGAGGATATTCAGGAAGGAAGCTCCTGGGGCAGAAACGTTCTAGTTCTCTGGCCCGCAGATAGCCCTGGTGCCTTCACACCTGGCTCCTCTAGGCAGAACCTCACAAGGGGGTCGGGGGAGTATTTTTTATTCTCACCCATTTGAGGTTTGCCTGCTGCCTTAGGTTTCTCACATCTACTTCCTCCAAATAGGAAACAATCTGCTTGGTTCTCATCCAGGAGCACTGAGAGGAGGGGGGGCCGCCTTTATGTCCTCTCCTATCTTCGTCAAACCATATGCAACTGGCAGCCACCACACTTCTCTCTGTGGGAAGAGGATAATCAGAGCTGGATTCCTGAATGGAAGGAGGAACATGCAGAGTCGCCTGCCTCCTGTCCAATGGTAGTGGAATCTTTGTGGCCTGACTCAGTCCGGAGCTCATCTGAAGTCCGTGCCTTTGAGGGATTGGGATGGGCTCTCAGATTCAGAGTTAGAGGGACCTGGATTCAAGTCTCACCTCTTGGGCCTCTATTCTTTCAGGGTAAATGAGGATAATAGTACTGTCCTCTCAGAGGTACTGCAGGGAGGATTACCCATCCTGCAGTGTCACATATATGTTCATCAGTGATCTGAGGGCTGGCAAGATATACTCTCGAGTTTCTTTCAAGAGCCGAAAATGGTGTCACTGGATGACAGAAGAGATTTTTGTCAATTTGATGGAACTAACGATTCAGGAGGCTTGAGATGACCTTCTATTCTCCCATTCCTTTAGGCTTCTCCAACAGAGAGAAGGGGCAGGGAATTAAAGCTATTCCATTGTTCTGGTAGCTTTGGGGAGCAAATGAAATGTGTGTATACTAAATGGTGGGAGGGGACCAAATATCAACTAATTTCATACAAAGAACGGCTAAAAGAAATAGAGAAACTCTCTTCATTATAATATACCTTGCGCCACGAAGGTACATAGCTTATAGAGATATATTTCAGCGATATTTTTAAAGTAAATATAATAGCTAGAAAAATATAGGCTGATTGGACCTAAAGGTAAAGATAGTGTAAATATGTACACATGGTAAGGTTATATTCTTACAAAGATGGGGCAACCACTTAGGTTCTGAGCTTCCAGTAAGCCAAAGCAGAAAGGGAAATATTATGTTACCAAATGCATATCTTTCATGAGGAACCCCCTACTGCTACCAGTTCCTCATCCTTTTTTATCATGAGATTCATAAGCATGGATAATTATCTTCAGGAAGAGAATACTTAGGGAGTTTCACTACGGCCTCTTTCAAGTGTTTGATGGGCTGCCAAGTACAAAAAGGAAAGATTGCTTTGGGTAATTCCAAACCACAAAACTAGAATCAATGAGTGTAAGTTAAAGGGAACAGATTTTGGTTAAAAATAAAGAACTTTCTAACAATTAGAGTTGTCCATAAATGGAATGAGCTGTCTGGCAAAGAAGTGAGCTCCCTGTTACTGGAAGTGATCAAACAGAGGCTGGCTAACCATCTGTTAAGGATAAAAAGGATTTGTACATAATGAGAGAATTATGCAACAACATAATACAAGACTCTTCATGACAGTTTTATTTATAATAGTAGGAAAGAAAATAGAATCAACCTAAATGTCCAACAATAGGGGATTAGATTATTATGGTACTCTCCTATGACTTTTTTTTAACAGATTTTACAGATGTTAATCAATAAAATGATGACATGGGAAATGCTTACAATCTATTACTAAGTGGAAAAAAACAGGCTACTGCAGCATATATAGTGTGATGCCATTTTGTAAAAAAAAAAAATTGTATATGGAAGAATAACACTAAAAAGGACATACATGAAAACATTAATAGTAATTACCATCGGTGTTTGGATTATGTGTGATTTTCCTCCTCTGGGTTTCTCAGGGTTTTCCAAGTTTTCTATGTTGAGCACTTATCACTTATGTAACCAGAAAAAAAAGTAAGAAGAAAAAACCCCAAATTATTATTATTAACTAGTAGCTTCAATTAGATGATCCCTGTAGTTTTTCAAACCTAAGGTTCTATGATTTTTATTTTAAACTTAGGTTGATTATTTTTCTCATATAATAACTTATCTTTTAAAAAGGTTTTAATCAAATATAAACACCCTCCTACCAAAAAAAGGTTGGCTTAAATTGTAAAGTTTTTGGTAAAATCGAATGCATTTCTGATCGCTATGGCCATTTTCATCTGAAGTCTCTTTTGAAGATATATGGGATATTAGTGGAAAAGTCTGACCAGTAGAATAGAAAGAGCTTACAAATTGGAATCAGACACCACTGGGTCTCAAATCTTGGCTCCACTACTAACCAGACTTAGTTTTCTCAACTCGAATATAGGATAATAATAATAATGATGATAGCTAAGATCTGCAGAAGATTCATTATGTGCTTTATATGCAATGGAATCTTCAATAAAATCCTCCAGGGTGAATTTTATTCTCCTTATTTTTCAGATGATAAAACTAAAGCACAGATAATTTCCATAGCTTGCCAAGATCAGACAGCACTAAGTGATGGAGCACAAATTCAACTTCAGGCAGTCTAACCTTGGGAACCATGGTGTTAACCACTGTACTATACCACCTTGTAGAGTTGTGGAAGGATTAAATTAACATACATAAAGCGCCTACCAGAAATACAGGCAGTCAGAGTGTTAAGTTTTTCCCTAAACTTTTCCATAGCTATTTGGCCCCAGAAAGACTTTTGATTATCTTCTCCAAGAATGCATTCAATGAACACACTGGAGAAATGTGTCTCTGTGGTAGATAGTCTTAAAACAAGTTCATTATCAACGGCATTCATGTCAAACTCAGAGATATTAGAAATCATGTCCCACAGGATTCCATTCTGGGACTGATTCTTTAATATTTCATCAATGATTTACATGGATAGAACAGAAAATAAGCTCCTAGAGCTGACAGATGATACATGCTGTTAGCAGATGACACCCATCGTCAGTTAGGAGGGCTAGCATCCAGGACAGGATTAGAATTCCAAATGGTCTGGCAAGATGGGGAAGAGGTGGAGGCAAAAAGAATGAACTTCATTAGCAACTAGCACAGAGTAATACATTTATTAAGAGGGAAAACATTATATCGGCATAGCAAGGGCAGTGACTAGCAGTGAGTAATCGTTGCTGGAAAGAGTTAATGGTTAAAGTTGTTCATAAGCTGGAAATGAGACAGAGAATCAAGTACAATTCTGGAAATGTACTGAAAAAATAAGACTATGTTGGAGTAAATCAATTTTCCCCCGTTATATACCGTATTTTAAACACTCTTGAGTTCTGTGTTTTTTCCTTCAATATTGTTCTGGACACCTTGGAAAAGGTCTACAAAAAGCAAAAGACATTTTTACCATTACAAAACACAACCTGAGGAAATAGTGAAGGAGCTGAGATCTTTTAGTTGAAGAAGACAAGTCAATTGCTGACAATTGATTTAAGAATTGCTTACTGAGCAGCATCTATGTCCCAGCCTTTGTGCTGGGTGCTGGGAGACAGAGATAATCAAGATCTGGTTTCTGCCCTTCGGAAACTCAGAGACAAGAGGACAATCACTCTTAAGTTATAAAGATGGTTATTTAGAACTCTGATATTTGGGTGGTTCCTGGCTAACTCCTATGCATCTCTTTCTTTTATTTCCTCTTCCCCCATTTCCTCTTCTTTTCTTTTTTTCTTTCCTTCCCTCTAAGTTAGGTCTGTGACTGGAGCCCACTAGCATGGCAGGTTAGCTATAGGTATATTCAATAGGGTCTCATCTGACACTTGGCCAGGATAATAATCCCGTCCTTCTTATGTTTCAAAATATTTCTATAAATGGATCTTTCATCCTCCACACACTTCCAATACAATTGCAGGCAATGAAGCAAGGCTGGGAGAGAGAAAAAAAAAGTAGGTCCCTGGATGCAAAATAGATCAGTTTGGCTGGAGAGAATGCTAAAATAGATATCTATGAATTTTATAATATTAAAGAATTTGAACGCTCTCTTACTGATGACAGAAAGTCAATGAAAGTTTGTGAAAAAGGGGGTGACAAGATCAACTTGTGTTTTAGAAAGAGTAACTTATTGCGGTAGACAGAATGGGCTGTAAGGGGACTGGCTAGAGGAGGGGTCTTGTTAGAAGGTATTATTAACCAATAAAAAATAACCAGAATTAGACAATAGACTTAAAAGAGATAGAAGATATGTGGATATGAGAGACACTATATAAGAAAAATCATTAAGGTTTGATGCCCAAGTAAATATGAGCATCAGGGGAGGGAGAGAATTTGAAAAAAACTCCTAGATAGTAGATAAGGAGTTTGGGAAATGAAAATGCACCAAAATGGAGTGGTGGGAAAGTGAAATGGCTTGTGACAAGGGACTCATGATGGGCTCGGGGCCAGATAGGTTGTCTTTTTGTTGATGGAATATATAAATAAAAACCATATATCCAAGAGGGAGCTAGGAATAGATTTTCTAGAAGATCATCCTCACAGAGGTAATAGTGTGTTTTGGACACCTCCACCTGTATATCCCACTGACACATCACACTGTGTGCCCAAGACTAAACTCTACTGTCATTCACAAACACAAAATTTAATTTGTTTCTCCTCCAGGTTAATTATGCTTTTAAACATCCAGGTTACCAAAATCAGATTCATTTCTGGTCTCGGTCCCATAAGCAACTAGCCACTAAAACAATTAATTCTAAAAGTAAAATATGTTGTATATCAATTCCTAGTGCCATAGTTAATGCTCGCCTGATTTGTTCCTTTGACTAGCACACAGTTTATAGCAGGTTTTCCTGCCACACGAGTCTGTATTTTTCCATTGGCTACAGAATGAAATTCAAAGTCTTCCAGGAATGAATATAGCTGACCAGCCTAATCACTGAGAATATCTATACATACCCAACATGAAAACCCCATCAGTTACCCTGCCTTACTTTAATGATCCCAGACATTTCTATGCCTGATGTACCTTTATGGATGATGTTCCATTATTTTGGGATAATTTTTTCTACTTAAGGAGAATAGCTTTCAAGTTCTGAGTTCCAGAACTTGTCCCAATGTGAAGGTTTCTCTAATCTCCCATTGCTTGTCTCTCTTCACTTGTGTTGCTTTTTTTGAAAGCAAGAACCTGGCCAGGGGGGTGAAAATAGACATGGGAGGAAACAAAAGATATAATAAAAGTCTAAGCAAAGGACTGGTGGACAGAAAGAAGGGAAAATTTCAAGGTAAGATGACAGTCTTGGCTAGCCCTGGTTCACTGGAGAGAATTACTGCATCAAAGAAAGGAAAGGAAAGGAAAGGAAAAAGAAAAATATTAATTTGGCTTTGAGCATGTTTGAGTTGAGAGACTGGCACTGAACCCAAGTCAAGCTGATAATTGAAAAGCCTTACAGAAATGAAAAGGGTTGTTGAGGTTAGAGAAAACCATTTGCACAGAGATGATACCCAATGTGTGGGAATAAATAAATAGAGGAGTCCATTAGGGAAAATGTTGTTCTGAGGATAGAGCTCTAAACACATTACCAGAGTTCCAGCCAGGATGACAATGAAGGAATACCCTGAATTCACTTCCTCTAAGGATACACCAAATCTACACCTGTTTATATAGCAATTCCTCCTGAAGAAGATAGACGAAAAAAGAACAGAGAAGGAATGGCAAGAGAGACAGAGACAGGGTAAAAAAGGGAAACTCCGCCTGCCCACATGTGAACTGTAGTCAGGAGAGATAGTACTGAGGGACCATGAGCAGATTCATCTGTGCTGGAGCTCAGAAAACAACAACAACAACAACAACAACAATAAAAAACCATGGTTTAAAAGGGCAACTGGACTATAAAGGACCCATCTGGTGAGTTCCACAGTTTACATTTGTACTCTACCTTGATAATTCAGAGAGGAGCAGGGGTCCAGGGTCCAGAGCCAGCCTGCCCCCTCAGCAGGCCCTAGCCCCCTTGGCCCACACCAACTTCAAATGCTATAGGACACAAGAAAAAAGGTGTACTTTAAAAGAGCAACTAAAACATAGAAGAACTAACCCTAGAGCCCTGCCAAATGGTAAGGGGGCTGCCGGGACTCTCTCTGGGCCAGAGGGGCTGGCAAGCATCATGGTTGACATTCCTCCTCCACCTCCACCTGGAGATGGGAGCAGGGTACCGGATGTGAGAACCAGGCTACCATATCAGTGAAACCCTGGTCCTTAGCCTACGCCAGTCCCAGCTGTCCCACCAAGGCAGCCCCAGCTTACTGAGACATCCTTGGTCAGCCATCACTATGACTCTAGCTATCTTGCCAAGGTGACACACATACAAAGTACACCCAGAATACTCTGGGCCAATACCACTTCGACTCTAGATGACTTGCTGGGGCACCCCCCAAAACAGAGCACACCAGGATCCCATGGCCCATGCTTGCCTCAGCTCTAGCTCCCCTGTCAGGGCACCCCCTGCACAGAGAGCCTCAGGATCCCCTGGCCCACACCCCACCTTGGCTCCAGTCTTTCTGCCAGGGAGCGCCTGTGTGGAGTACCCTGGGGTACCCTGGCCCACACATGCCTCAGATTCAGCTGCCCTGCCAGATCACCCCTGCATGAAACACCCTGGGACATTCCCATTTGTACCCACATGAGCTTCAGCTAATTTGAGGAAATAATACCTGAAAACTTCCCTAATCTGAGGAAGGAAGTAGACATCCAGGTTCAGGAAGCACAGAGAGTTCCAAACAGTATGAACCCAAGGGAGTCCACACTGTGACACATAATAATTAAAATGTCAAAGTTTCAAAATAAAAATGCTAATTCCTCACCTAGAAATATAAGATTAAAAGCTCTGAGAGTAGATATCAAAATCTGCATTAAACAACAAGCCCTCTGTGTGACCTTGTGCTTACTAAAGTTTTTAAAGAGCTACTTGATATTAGAATGACATTTTAAATTCCTTAAGGTTGCTTAATGTGTGTGCCAATATAATGAAGTATGTGTCTGTATGGTGGGGGTGGGGGTGATGGATGGAGTACAGAAGAGTGCTGAAGTTCAACAGACATGGTAGTCTGGGAATTTGTTATGAAAACGACAGTCTTTTTGAGGGTGGAGAGTGTGGTGATCAGCTAGGATGACAGAGAGTCTATTGGTGACTGAGATGTCTTACATGAATGTGTACTTGATGGCTGTGGTCCACGACATAAGTCTCTCTGTAAAATAAACCCTGTTATGGTGATAGTTTTCAAAGACTATTATGAGAAGTAAACTAGATAGGCAAACATAGAATGTAAAACATATATTTACATTTGATCAGTTCCTAAAAGATAAGAGTTGGCATTTTTAGGAGAATGGTATCATTTTAAAACTCAAATAATGCTTGACTCATTATTTTGGATAATCTTTATCACTACTGATCCTTCTCAAACCAAATATATAACTTTAACTTAACAAGCTATAACTACTAAGTTAAACAATTTTATTTTTTTCTAAGATTTTATTTATTTATTTGAGAGAGAGAGAATGAGAGAGAGAGAGAGAGCATGAGAAGGGGGAGGGTCAGAAGGAGAAGCAGATTCCCTGCTGAGCAGGGAGCCTGATGCGGAACTCGATCCCAGGACTCCAGAATCATGACCCGAGCTGAAGGCAGTCGCCTAATCAACTGAGCCACCCAGGCACCCCCAAGTTAAATAGTTTCAATAACTAGCAGTTTATCTAGTTTCTTGAATTTCTTAGCCTCAGTACACATTAGTCTTAGGAATTCTTTCTTCAGAAAGATAAATAAACTTTATATATAGACAATATAGAGTAAAAGCTTTTTACTCTATAAAAAGTTGCCACCAATTGTAAGCTTATCTATTAAAGAAAGTGTTCGTGAGGAAAAAAGAAAAATAATAAACATGTCTGTCACCCTTAAATATTTCTTCATGTGCTTTGTGACTCCCTCCCTTTCATTCCTCTTCACCTTCTACTTGGTTCCAGGTGATCATGGACTCTGCTGTGGTCATTGTAGATCAGCTTGCATTTTCTGGAATTTCATCTAAATGCAATCAAACAGTATGTATGTGCTCTTGTTTTTGTCTAACTTCTTTCACTCAGCATATTATTTTGAGATTTATGCAGGCTGTAGTGTTTGTAAATAATTCATCCATTTTTATTGTTGAGTTGTATTCCTTTGTGTGACCATACATTTATGTTAACCCATTCACCTATTGATGGACTTGTTAACTCTTTCCAGTTTGGGGCTATTATGAAGAAAGTTGCTATGAACATTAAAACACACAGAGGGACACCTGGGTGGCTCAGTTGGTTAAGCAGCTGCCTTCAGCTCAGGTCATGATCCCAGCATCCTGGGATCGAGTCCCACATCGGGCTCCTTGCTCGGCAGGGAGCCTGCTTCTCCCTCTGCCTCTGCCTGCCACTCTGTCTGCCTGTGCTCGTTCACTCTCTCTCCTTCTCTCTCTGACAAATAAATAAATAAAATCTTTTAAACACACACACACACACACTACTCATTTCTTATATATATTTTTAAAGATTTTATTTATTTGTCAGAGAGAGAGAAAGAGCACACACACAGGCAGGGAGAGTGGCAGAGGGAGAAGCAGGCTCCCTGGCTCTGCAGCTCAGTCCCAATGTGGGACTTGATCCCAGGACCCTGGAAGCATGACCTGAGCTGAAGACAGATGCTTAATGGACTGAGTCACCACATCCCATGATACTTAGTTCTAAGATGAGAGGAAAAATTCTGAGTAGCAAAAGAACTAGACAAAGACTGGCCACTGAGGTGAACTTACATATTTTAGTTTTTCTAAAAAAGTGATTTTTTTGGTCTTTAACCTTTTATGGGAAACTTCCAATTTCTGAGATGCTGTACTTGTGATTTGAGGAAACTGCTTGATTCGGTCCCTTTTGATTCTAAGTTTTGAAATTTAGTCATTTTTTTTTTCAAAAGAGGTATTCCATTCATATATGAGGGTATCTAACCAAAAAACAACAACCAAATATCAGGACATAG
This sequence comes from Taxidea taxus jeffersonii, assembly GCA_003697995.1. Taxonomy (NCBI): domain Eukaryota; kingdom Metazoa; phylum Chordata; class Mammalia; order Carnivora; family Mustelidae; genus Taxidea; species Taxidea taxus. The sequence continues at coordinate 38,028 of RCUC01163823.1, forward strand.
AATTTAGAAAGAAGTTGATTAGTAAGGTCTGTTTCACATGATCTATTAACATCTTGGGGTGGGATGAGTGGCTGGAATAAGTTTTGTTAAAATGGATTCAATCTGACCAAATTACAGATTTTGAAAGAACTTTTCTTTAGCACAGCCATTCTTTGTCTTTTTTAGAGGAATTTACTGAAATAAAAATATTGTAAAAATGCATACTTGTGGGACACCTGGGTGGCTCAGTCTGGTTAATCATCTGCCTTCAGCTCAGGTCATGATCCTAACGTCCTGGGATAGAGTCCCACATTAGGCGCCTTGCTCAGCGGGGACCTTGCCTCTTCCTCTGCCTGCTGCTCCCCGTGCTTGTGCTTTCTTTTTCTCTCTCTCTCTGCCCCTGATAAATAAATAAATAAATAAATAAATAAATAAATAAATAAAACTTTAAAAAAATACATGCTTGTTGTAAAAATAATCCAAACAATTCATCTATATAGATATATATAGAAGTAAAGACAAAACCCCTGTCATAATAAGCAAGTTAGCGTGTACCCTTATAGACTTTTCAGAATACATACGCAATCATATACACATATACCTTTTTCTGCATGTAACTTGTCCAACTTTCACCATCTCATTTCCCCTAAAAATAACAAGCTACAGCAATTAACAATTACATTAATAAAGGTTACATTTTTACAGGACACCCACACACGTTGCATCTCACATGTATTATATCCTGATTCTATTCCAATGAGGAAAAATAGGCAGAGAGGAGAGAGCAGTGGTGTCATTTTATAGGCAATGCCTCCCTTACGCAAATTCTCGAAGCTGCTTATTCTGAACAAGTTGTAACTGGATTTGGGTCCTCCGTACCAAACAACATGTTTCTTTTATACATCACACTATTCCCCACAGTGGGATTTCCACATCTGAGTCTTCCCAACTTCAGCTACAGTGTCCTATAGGGTATGTCAACTCAAAACTTGGACTAGATATGATTTTGAACATCACCATGTATTTGTCTAGTAGTTTTCTTTAGATAGAAAAAGAGTGGCTTTCCAAGTTTGATCTACCAAGTGTCTTGATTACATCTCAAAGTGATGCCAATGGGGGGTACAAGGAAAACTTGCACTGATGTCTCTGCATGTAATCCATCTTCATTGGTAAGGATGTCTGGCAATGGCACATCCACTGTCGAACAATGTCAAAACAAGACCACAAGCCCAAAATGGAGTCACTTAGGCTAAGTGCCACATCACTTAATCCTAGTTTCAGCTGTTCCAGAAATGATATCTTAAACCAGTCAATCAGGAATCGCCTGGTCAGCACTAGTAGGGTAATCCTGCCTGGTAGAGCCCCAGCCCTTAAAGAAGAGTAACCTTGCAATAACCAACCCACGTTTTTGCCTGGTGAAAAAGGCAAAGAAGACCTGCTTCCCTCAGCCTGTAAAAGGCTATCATTTTGTACAGCTCCTGGGAGCTCCATTCTGTCTGCTAGACTGGATGCTGCCTGATTTGAATTTATTTTTGCCCAAATAAGCTCTTAAAATTTTTCCTATGCCTAAGTTGATCTCTTAACAGCTCTAGTGAAAGGAAGCTTGGGGGAGAGAGGCAGGAGGTAGTATAGAGGAAAAAGCACTGATATATTTCATTCCTGAGAAACATTGTTTCCCCCCACATCTTAATACTTAGAAAGAGGCAATCATCTTACAAATCCATGGATCTTTGATTTGGTAAAGAGCACTAGATGGGGATTCACTGACACTAGATTCTTTTTTTTTTCTTTAAAGAGAGAGAGAGAGAGATCACAAGTACACAGAAAGGCAGACAGAGAGAGAAGGGGAAGCAGGCTCCCTTCTGAGCAGAGAGCCTGATGCAGGGCTCGATCTCAGGACCTTGAGATCATGACTGAGCTGAAGGCAGAGGCTTAACCCACTGAGCCACCCAGGCTACCCCTAAAACTAGATTCTTGATGAAATTCTGGTACTTCCCCATTTGGGGAAGGTCATTTAACTCCCCAGTGATGTGAACAAGAGGTGACAGATGTAAAGCTCACTACAGGCTACACAGGAGTTGCTTTTAATACTGACTAACATTTGTGGAGGGTTTACCCTATTCCAGTTACTGTTCTTAGCACAGTGAGAGGATTTTCTCATTTAATCCTCGTAGCAAACCTCTTAGGAAAGTCCTATAAATATCCCAGTTTTAGAGATGAGCAAAGTGAGATTTCGAAAGTTCAAATGAATATAGCTATAGGTTAAAACTGGTACATCCCAGAGCTGGGAGTTGAACAAGGAAGTATGAGGCCAGAGGCTCCCCCACTAACCCCAATACTATTGACCTACTTGCTAGCTATGAGTTCACATCCTTGTCCTTTTATTTTCCTTCTTCCTAGTCTATTCCTCCACAAGTTTTCTGGCTTATCTTGATTTATTATAAACTCAGATGCCTTCAGGATTATAAACATAGAACTGGTGAGGGATGGTAAATGTTAGGGATGGTAAACAATATGATTCTCAGCCTGCGTGCGTGTGTGTGCACGCCCACACACATACATAACACACACACTGTGTACCACATACCACGTTGACTTTTGGATTATCTTTTGCACAGACACACACACACACACATACATTAAACAACACATCAAATGAAACTGAAAATAAAATAAAACAAAACAACCTTGGACTGGCTTTTTAAAAACTAATACAAATTAAATTTACTAGGCCTCTTGGAGAGTCCAAAAAAAAAAGTGTTGATTTCAGCTTGCTAGTCTGAGAACTTCCATTAAGTCTGCAAGTAACAATATCTATTCCGGACCAATTATAGCAACACCTGCAAAAACTTCAATGAAGCTAAAGGAGATGCTGAAGTGGAGGAGAAGGTAACCCAGAGTGGGTCTATAATTTCCTAAAGAGAAGGTCTCCAAAATGACATTTTTATTGAGCCCTTCCTATCAAAAAACAGGTACTTTCTTTTGTTTCATGCATCTTTATGTTATACCATTTCTAAGAAGGACTAGAGGTCCTATTGTACGGATTACCCAGTTAAAGCTCTAGGGTGTGAGTATAACTTGCCTAAGTCTTTTCCAGTAGGCTAGCTAGCTGGGGTCAGAGGGCGGATGTATCATGAAGCCGATGAAGATCCTCAGTTTTTTCCCAAAGCCCTCAATCTGATTTTATTCATAGTTTTAAGTTCTTTTTCTTAAAGAGAGCCCTCCCAGCTGTTTAAACATCAGATCCCCCAAACAGATCCATACTGTAGGGGAGTCAGGGGCTGTGCTAACCGCTATCTTGAGGAAGGTGCCCTCTGACTCCAGCTCCCTCCCAGGTGAGGAGAAAGCTGCGAACCCCACATTCTCTGGCCAGCTCCGGTATTGTGGACTTGATACATCCTGGAGTTCTCCTGGGGGCCCTCCAGGAGAAGCATCTACCTCTCCTGCACGGGTTCACCATGCGGAGACATCGTGACACTATTTTGGCTGGCAGCTGTGGTTTTCCTAGTAATTGCGAGGTCGCCCCTAGCCGGCAGGAAATGAGCCCCTAGCTGGCAGGAAATGAGATGCCAAAAGGAAGGGGGAGTGGATCTCTTCCAGACCTTTACAGCTCTCAGATTCTACTGAACCAGTAGCCAAAACCCTCTTTAGCATCTGAAAGGGAAGGCAATTGTGTGGCTAAGCCTCTCTCTACCACCTCCAGACTTTTCTCAGCCTGAGAACAAAGGGAGAAAAGCAAACAACACTTCACACTCTTATTCATGGGAGGTTAAAAGAGACCTCCCACTATACAAAAGTCCTTCTAAAGGTCAGTTTGGGAGTGTATTGAGGAGGGCGCTGGCCAGCGAATGAAATGTTTACCATCTCTCTCCAGCCCGCAGCTGACTCTGTTTTTCTCTCAGCACGTGCACGGGGTACATCTGTCAGAATTGGACATTTTCATCCCCAGTTCGCTTGCTGGTGGTCAAATTATACTTCCTTGGCCCTCCTCAATCTTTTTCAGATTCTGAATTCCCAAGGAACTAAGGAGGCAGGGTTACCCTGGGTCAGGACACCCCCCTGGGGATGGTTATTCATTCATTCATTCATTCATTCATAGTCATTGAGTCAACAGCAACTGGTTGAGTATATGACCTGTGTCCAGCACTGTGCTAGGGGCCAGAAGGACGCGAGGATGCGGGAGCTGATGCGCTTGTCTTAGAGCTGCAGTTCCATGGGGGGAGCCTGCCATTATACAATGAAGCACACACTCCATTTTTTAAGTGTGACCATGATAAATGTCTGAAGGAGCACAGCATGCAAAGGGAGGTTAACGTGAGAGTGGCTGACCTTCTGTGGGCTGTCCGGTGGGTGGGGAGGGGGGCTTCCTTGAGGAAGTGAGAGGAGGACTCAGTTATGTGCCAGGGTAGTTGAGATCATGCTGGCTGTTGCAGGCAAAAAGTCCCTGACTTGGAAAAAATCGGGCTGGGCACAGGAATTGGAAGACTACATGTGGCTGGAGGCCAGAGGGCAAGCCAGAATGGGGCTGGGGATTTGGCAGGAGGGGAACTTCCGCTGGGTTTTGTATTCCCTAAGCTTTGCCTTCTATCTCCAAAGCAATTGGGGAAGGTGGGGGGGGGGGCAGTTACAGGATTTGATAAGGGAAGTGACTTGGGAGGTTTGTAGTGTCAAGAAAGAATTTTAGGGACCAAGAGACTAATTCAGGAAGACCAATTAATAAGCTCTATCAAAAGTCAAGATAAGAAGTTCTCATATTTTAATACATTGTCTGGGAATCCTGTTAAAATGCAGATTCAGGTCCAGAAGTTCTGGAGGAGAGCGTGAGACCACATTTATAACCCAGGTGCTCAGGTGCTGGTCTATACCAGCAACGTTCTACTAGGAGTTTTAGATTAAGGCTCTCGTCATGCAGATGAAGAAAAGCAGATAAATTTGAGAGGGATTATGTGGGAAGTGTCACAGGTCTCTGACTTGGGCAACTCTAGTGGGAGTTGCATTCATGGAGACAGGATGCTCCAGAAAAGAAAGAACAAGTTTGGGTGGCAGGTGAAGTGCTCAGTTCTGGACGTGCTGAGTTTGATGTCTTAGGAATCTCTAAGGAGGCTATGTTACATATAAATCCGAAGCTCAAGAAAGAAGAGGAAGCTGGAGATACAAATTTAGGAGTTATCAATATGTAAATGGCAAATGAAACTATGAAAGTGGATGCTATCAGCATAGGCAGAGGGAATGCAGCAGGTGGCACAAACTTAAATTTGACCTGCTGTCCATCTGTTAGTCTTCTCCTAAGTATCTTGGGAAGAGAAGAGGCCCAAGGTGAAGCAAGTATTTAATGACCGAGTGGGAAGGAGAAGCCAGCAAAACAATCTGAGATGAAAATGTCAAAGATAAAAGAAAAACCAAAACCAAATTGTTATCCAACAACTTGGGGAATTCTTTCTCACTGACAGAACAGCATTGAGACTGGGGGATGGCTTGAGATTACAACAGTAAACCTTCTCCGTAGCCCCTGTGGCTGAGTTGTGGTTGACCTAAACCAGACATAATCTCATACGACACTGCCTGAAGATTGGACCAGTAGTGGGCTCTGAGCCATGAAAAAAAAGGGCATGGGGGGCACTGAGTGGGGAATTCAAGGAAGGCATTTTGCTTTCCTATTAAAAAAGGATGAGAACAGGAAGAGCTTCATGGTGCCTCTACGCACCATCCCCCTTCTCTGCTGTGAACTCAGACATGGTGTCAGAACAGAGTCAGGCATCCTAGGACTGAGAGGGATGAAATGAGGGTGATAACAGCTAAGCATAGCAGAATTAAAAACGAAAAAGCGTCCATGTTGCAGATGACACAGCTGAGCTGCTTAGTTGCCCTGGAACCACTTCCTTCTACTGTTTTTGTTAAGTGAAATGATAAATACTCACACTCCTTAAGCCACAGTTGGGGCATTCTGTCACTTGGAGCTAAACCCACCTCCAGCCGTTAATTAGTGTATATCGAGTAGTGTAGACCGGGAGTTTAGGTAGACATGGTTCAGATAGATACAGCGCTTCACTTCGGACATTTTGTGTGTTTCCTCATCAGCAAAACGGAGATAATAATGGAATCCCCCCCAAGAACTCTCCTATACTGTTGGGGGGAGTGCAAATTAGCAAAACTACTTTGTAATTTGGCAGGATTTACTAAAACTGAAAATGCATGAAGCTTAAGGCCCAGCCATTCTACTTCTAGGTAAATCTTAGAGAGATTTCTTGCCCAGTGCGTTGAGAGACATATACAAGGTTATTGGTTTGAAGCCCTTTCTGTAGTAGGAAAGAATTAACAATAGTCTAGATATCCGTCAGGGGGAAATACATAGGTAAACGATCATATATCAATATGATAGTATACCATGGAACAGTTTAAACAGATGAACTAGCTCTCCCTATATATATCAACATGGATGGATCTCAGAAACATAATGCTGAATAAAAAAAGCAAATTGCAGAGTTAGACATGCAGTATGATCCATTTATATATATTTTAAAAGCAGACACTACACTACATATTTTTGTGGATCTGTAAGTCTATGGAGAATAGATTGGAACCACATACATTAGATACACTCAGGAATGAGGGATAAAGAAGATAAGAAAAAATAGGGGTCATGTCTAGACAGATGATTATATCATGCCAATCATGGGAAAGAATGACTGACTGGATCAATTCAGTTCTGTGCATCTGCAGTTCAACCTTAGAAACAAAATAAACCAAAACATAATAGTATCCCTCTTCTAGGATGAATGACATAATAGCTCAGGGGCTCATGGTAAGGGCTTAACAAATGGTGGTCATCACCATTATTATTATGCTCACTTGCTGTGCTCTGCCATTTTGCTTTCCATAGGCTCTTTCTATTAGATCAATCTTAAAAATTGGGGGAATTTGTTTGGGAATTTGCTACTCTCTGAGTCATAACAGCAAAAGTCTTGGTTTGGGCCAGAGCTTGATGTGCATGAAAGCTACTCTAATGGGTCTAAAAAAAAAAAAGTGTCATAAAGCACACGGCAGCTCTAACCTACCAACATCCCAAATCATCCCAGAGAGGGGAACACCTTGCTCTTGGGAATCCTTGTATTTTGCATACATAGCTCACTTAATCACAGCTAGATTGAGCAAAATAAGACATTTGCTGGGCATGTGAAAATTGGGATTTTCAAGAGAAAGACCTGACTTCAACTTTTTCAACTGAATTGGGGTATTTTCACTGCCTTATACCTACCTACAGCTGCCATTGCCAAAGCCGAGGTTTCTGCTGCATGCAGGGTTCACTTCCAGGTAAAGTTTTTGAACTGGTCGTGCAAGCAACTGAAAGAAGCTCTGATTCACCGAGGTGGAAGAAGGAAAGCAGTAGAAACATACATTAAAGGTCGCAAAATTAAAGGAAATACTGCAAGCCAGGTCTTGGGAAGAAAGGAAAAGAGGAAGCTACAAGATCTTACTAAGGAATATGTGCGTTTCTTTAGTCATGCCATGGGAATAGAACATTCCACCCACCTCAAGTCTCTCTGTCATTCCCCCTGAAGAGTCTGACTGGATTAGTTTGGGTCATATGCTGTGCCTTGTAATCGACAGTCCTTTTAAGACTCCATAGAGGGGCGTCTGGGTGGCTCAGTGGGTTAAGCCTCTGCCTTCGGCTCAGGTCATGATCCCAGGGTCCTGGGATCCAGCCCTGCATCAGGATCTCCGCTCAGCGGGGAGCCTGCTTCCCCCTCTCCCTCTGCCTGCCTCTCTGCCTCCTTGTGATCTCTCTTTCTCTCAAATAAATAAATAAAATCTTAAAAAAAAAAAAAAAAGACTCCATAGAATTGGGAAGGAATAGTCTCCCCGCTCAAAGACAAACTGTTTCCAATACAAGGGGAAGGATGCCGGCCTAGCAAAAACAGCAAATGTCTGCTAACTGTTAAATGTAGTCTGCATCTAATTAGGAATTCCAAAGGTCACAGATAGAAAGATAACTTCATCATCAGCTTGTTTAGTGACCTGGGGAGCTTAACTTCACAATTCTCTCTTCTGTACTGGCAAAGTGGGGTTCATGACACGTACTCCTTTTTTGTGTCACCAAAGAAAGTCTCAATAAATTAACAATAACCCTAAGCTGGAAAGGGTCTCAGATGTCTTAAGGGGGTGATTCTCAATCTTGTCTTAGGTGCACATTAAAATCACCAGGGATACTATTTTAAAATGCACACACTCAGAGATCCTGATTTAATTGGTTTGGGATGGAAGGTTTGGACAGCAATACCTTTTATTTGGGGGGACCAGAATATTTGAAAAGCTCCCCAGGTGGGGTGCCTGGATAGCTCAGTTGGTTAAGTGTCAGACTCTTGATTTCAGCTCAGATCATGACCTCAGGGTCCTGAGATGGAGGCTGGCATCTGGCTCCATGTTGGGCTGGGCATGGAGCCTGCTTAAGATTCTCTCTCGCACGCCTTGGTGGCTTAGTGGGTTAAAGCTTCTGCCTTTGGCTCAGGTCATGATCCCAGGGTCCTGGGATGAGCCCCGCATCGGGCTCCCGCATCGGGCTCTCTGCTCAGCAGGGAGCCTGCTTCCCTTCCTCTCTCTCTGCCTGCCTCTCTGCCTGCTTGTCCTCTCTGTCAAATAAATAAATAAAATCTTAAAAAAAAAAAAAAGATTCTCTCTCTCCCTCTCTGCCCCTCCCCATTCACACTCTCGTTCTTTAAAATAAATAAATAAAACATTTTTAAAGTAAATAAATAAGAAAACAGTTTTCCGGGTCCTTCTAATATGCAGCCAAGGTTGAGAAGCCCTGGGATAAACTTAATAGAGATAGTTTGCACTCATTCCACTGTCCTGATGACCAAACACTACAGGCTAGGTGGCTTAGCAGAAATTGATTTTCTCACAGTTCTGGGAACTGGGAAGCCCAAGATCAAGGCTCTAGCATGGATCAGTTTCTGGTGAGAGCTCTCTTTCTGACTTGTTGATGGCTTCCTCTTCACTGTGTCCCTTCCATGCAAAGTGGGAACAAGCTCCCTGGTGCCTCTTCTTATAAGGATACTAACCTATTGGATCAAGCTCTGCCTTATAACCTCACTTAACCTTAATTACTTCAATAAAGGCCCTATCTGCAAATACAGTCACATTGGGGTGTGAGGTTTCAAATATGAATTTTGATGGGGGACACATTAAGTCCCTATCAACGAGGTCACAGCTCATCGGATGGTAGGATGACTCAAGTTATTAGAGAGCTCTTCATATTAAGCCCAAGCCTTTCTCTTCCTAAATTCTTCCTATCTCTTGGGTCTTAATTCTGCAGAAAGGTTTAAGAGAAATGGGAGGCATGTAACACTAGAACGACTATTTTGCAAGCATTATAATCTCTGGAAATTCAGGAGAATACTGTGAGCAGGATATCATTATCCCCAATTTACAGATCAGAAGGCTGATACCAGAGAGGATGAAACATTTGCCTGATTCATAAAGCTGATAGGTGCTGAATGAGAATTCAGACTCAAGCCTTTCTGCCTTCTAAGCTCATCACCTCTTCTACACAAAAACCCCTTGGATATAAAAGGTTGACTGACTCCTGAAACATGCCTTGTCCATCCAAATGCTGCTTGGGTTATTGCTTGTTTTTGCTTTTCTATCTCTCCCTTTCCCCCTTATTTCATCTTTCTATTATCTACTCTTCATAGTAGCTCTGATTTACTCCTTTCACCTCATAATCTCATTTTTCCTCAGTGTCTTTCCTGGAATTCCTTTCATTTTATCAACTGTAGCATGGACCAAACTTTATCATGTGTAAGAATCATACAGAGATATTCTTATTTGCTAGGTGAGTGGGGCCCAACGATGTGCACCATGGTTTGTTTCTAATGTGTTTGTAATGTTTTTTTCTACCTGCTTCCTTTCCCCCTTTTTTCTGCAACAGCATTTCTCTTTCATTTTGGGGAAATGTTTTTAGCCCACTCTGTGTGATCTGCCAGTCATGTGGTCCCATGTAATCCATCATAGGAATGGAAGGACAGGAAGCACAACAGCATGTCAGAATGTGTACACCATTTCCCTGAACACAGTGATTGGTCTAGCTTGTCACTCAGCAGCTGATCCAGGAAGGGCCAGTCAGAATCCTTTTACAGAATTGTCATGGATGCAGGGAGAAAAAGAGTTGTTTTCCTTGCTGTTGCTGTCTATTGGTGATGCTGGCAGCCATTTTGTCTTCCCTTGGAGGGAGTCTGGCTGAGAGTGAAATGACCACGGAGGGAAGGAGAGCCTGAAGATGAAGAGCGAGAGGAACCAGTCCCCATGGCACTGCCTCTAGATTTGCTGAAGGCTGTTTCTCCCTTAGGTTGCCCATTCCCTTGAGTCAGCAAATACTGTTTGGTATAAGCTTATTAGAGTTGAGTTTTGCTCCTTGCAACCACACTTAAACTATAAAATCTGTCCATTTTGTCCAACGCTGCACTCAATACTTGCTCACAAAATATGCAGCAAATTAGTGAACAGAGAGCATCCTCTGTTTCAGAGAGCATTGTACATTTACTTTCCTGGGCCTCAGAATTGGCTGAAATAACACAATTCTTGATGGAACCTCATATAGAAACCACTTCAGAATCTGTCTTTGATTCCTGGGCTGCAACAGATACTAGGATGGGAAGGGTGGTCAAGAATCCAGGATTTGGGGGCATCTAGGTGACACAGTCAGTTAAGAGGTGACTCTTGGTTTCGGCTCAGGTCATGATCTTGGAGTTGTAAGATTGTGTCCTGCTTTGGGCTCTGTGCTGAGTGCAGAGTCTGCTTGGGATTCTCTCTCTCCCTCTCCCCCCGCTCCTCCCCGCCCCCTCCCTTGTGTTTGCTTTCTCTCTAAAATAAATAAATCTTAAAAAAAAAAAAAGAATCCAGGGTTTGGGTTGGGTAGAATTGCATTCAAATATGGCTTTATAACTTGCTACATAGCTGTACCCTCTCTGAGGCTCAATATTTTCCCATTTGTAAAATGAGGTAACACAATTTATGAAGCAACTATCACTTTGATTGGCTTCATTCCCCTTAATCACTCTTTCTTTCCCCCATAACTGAACATGCTCCTCTGGCCCAAGGAGGGCATTTGTCTCAAGCAGGGCCAACAAGAGTGCCTTTATTTCAGCAGAGTCAAATTAAACTGTGCCTGGAATTCAAATTATCAGTGAAAACCCACAGAGAGGGGAGACAATTTAGGTAGGGTCATCTGATGATGACAGTGCCATAGAATGAGAAGAGAACTGAGAGCTGTGACTGAGTCCCTCAGAGTGGTTGTGCTTTCTGTCTTCCCTAACCCTGTTTGTGCAGCTATTTTGATGCACAAGCCAGTCCGGAGGTCTTCTTCGGATAAGCCCCTTTTTGTTTATGTAGGATATAACCAAAGAGCTTTAGTGAATGAATCCACCTCAAAAGTTAGCTCTGAGAATTAAATAACAGAATACATGCAAGGTAATCTGCTCAGTACTGGGGATATAATAAATGCTTAATACATGTTAACTAGTACTCCAATTTGACTTCCTGATTTGTGAATCCTACATGGTTAAACAAGTAAATCCCTGCTTATTACGCAGAAGTCAGCTATGTGGAGTTTCCCATGTGAGAAGTGGTTTGTGAACACCAGCACCTACTCTTACACCTTCGGTGAGGGTAAGAATCAGATGGGAAGATTCTGATTCAGTAGCTCAGTGGTAGGAATGTTAAATTGGAAGCCACAGATTATCTTCTCTATCCATAGTGTCTTGAGCCACATGGCGGTTTTCTTCTGATTGGCAGATACACAAAACTCCCATTGTTTCTCAGTATCGGGTCTAGAAGCAGATTGGTCTTTGAGAAGATTAAGCCTCCCCAAACTGATTTCATATATATTACATGTGTGACATCAGTCCCTCTGTAGTAGGCTGAGTAATAGGCCTCAAAGATGCCAGGTCCTAATTCCTGGAACCTAAAGATGTTAACTTATAAGGAAAAAAAGGGTGTTTGCAGATGAGATCCAAGTTAAGGATCTTGAGATGGAGAGGTGATACTGGATTATCTGGGTAGGCCTTACATGCTGCCACAATGTCCTTATGAGAGAGGCCGAGGGAGAGTACACGCACAAAGTGGAGGGCCATGTGAAGACAGGCAGAATTGAAGTGGTGTGGCCACAAGCCAAGGCAAAACAGCCACCCGAAACTGGAGGAGTCAAGGGACGGGTTCTCCCCGAGAGCCGCCAGAGGGAGCGGGCCCTGCCGATGCCTTGATTTCTGCTTATTGAAACTGACTGTGGATTTCTGGCCTACAGAACTGTAGGAAAATAAATTCCTGTTGTTTGAAGCCATCAAATTTCTGATAATTTCTTACAGCAGTTTCAGGAAATGAATACATCACCTAAATACATTTGTCAAATGTATTGAAAATCTGTCTAACCAAAAGCTGTAAGGGACAGAAACTTTATTCTATTGATATAAATTATTTGGCCCTTTCCATTCTACTAACTTGCCAAAAAGCTGAGAAACATTGTGCTTTTATGTATGTATGTATGTATGTGTGTATGTATGTATGTATTTTAAGTGAGCTCTGCACCCAACGTGGGGCTCGAACCTACAACCCCAAGATCAAGAGATGCATGCATTATCAACTGAGCCAACCAGGCACCCTCAAGAAAACTTGTTAATGCAAAGATTCAACTCCTCCTGTAGGATCATGTACAGACTGCCTCCAACTGAATCACATTTCTTGAACAGGCACACAGGTTGCTTGGCTTCTGGTGCAGTTTCCACCGGCTGTGGATCTCAGCTGCAAAGCCCTTTGGCCCCTTCTGAGGAGGAATGAAACAATAGGGCTGACCACAGATAAGAAGCCCTTTCCTCTCACTTCTCCAGGAGCAAGAGACTGGTTCATTGCATAGTGACCTTCAGACATCCCTTCTCTCCCCATGGGGTGGGGTCAAGTGAAGTCAAACCTCTTGGAGGGAAAATCAAGAACATCGCTAAAGACTTCTTCTTTCATTTCTCTCCCTCCACGGCAAGGATCATTTTCATTTTTCTAGTATTTTAAAATATTGTACAAATGTTTGCAGAAAAAATTCAGACACCATGGAAGAATGTATAGCAAATAGTGCAAGTTCCTCTCTCTACATCTTCCCACTTTACTCCTCTCCATATATGTAACCACCACTAAAAGTTTGATGTTTCCAGGGCACCTGGGTGGCTCAGTTGGTTGGACCACAGCCTTCAGCTTGGGTAGTGGTCTCAAGGGTCCTGGGAATCGAGCCCCACATCAGGCTCCCTGCTCAGCAGGGAGTCTGGTTTTCCTTCTCCCTCTGCTGTTTCCCTGACTTGTGCTCTCTCTCTCTGAAATAAATGAACAAAATCTTAAAAAAAAAAGTTTGATGTTTTCTTCCAGAAATTTACTCAAATGCTTGTGTACTCCATTGGCATGTGCTTGCCTGTATGTGTACTTATACACATACAGACACAGAGGATTTAGGGGGGTGTTTTTGTTTAAAATTGTATCAATAATGGAAAAAGGTTAAACACTAAATCAAAGCAATTCTGTTATGCCAAGATCAGGGTCATGGTTTAAAAAAAAAAAAAATAGAACACTGACACTCAAGCTGGGGACATTTGGATAGATGCTATTTAAGATAATGAACCCTTGACTTCTTCGAATCCTCCTGGCTTACAGAAGTGACCACCCATCTCCATTAAAAGTTAGCACTCTTTCCTTGCTTGAAGATGATGCAGAGGTCTTTCCCTACAGGGCAGAATGTGCCTTCCTCATAATCGAACCCCGTCTTTTTTTCTGGTCATTAGGCCTATAACCAGGGTTAAGTTTCAACATAACATAGCTGGGGACATGGTGGGCCTGATAAGGAAGGAAAGAGACTCTTACCTAAAGGGATTATAAGACCTAATTAGAATGTACTGGCAGCAGCTGAGGAAACATTAGAGGGACTGGATTCTGAGACTGCTCTATCAAGCAGGCTAGAACAATGTACTGGAGAGAGGAGAGTTTATTGATTTGTGGACACTTCCTAAAATATAAGATTTAATGGTCTGTCAAGGATCTGAGAAGACAATGTGAAATCTACTAGTATAGATCCTAGAAGCAAGGAAAAAATGATGGCTCATGCTAAATGAAGGGGAAATGCCAAAATTGCTATCATAGACAGTGGAGAAAGGGATGAAATGCCCAGGGAAATGGGCATGCTCAAATGGAAATGTATGTAAGGCTGAAAGAGACACCAGATGATTATGAACCCTGAAAGGACTATTGGATATGCCATTGCCAAGGTCATAAGTAATACACTCATAAGAGCAGTAAGAACATTATTAAAAAGTTCAGTGAGGAAGCTCTTTTATAAGACAGGGTTAACAGCAGGAAAGGCCAATACAGAATTAGGCTCAATAATAGCAGTGGGGATGATAGGACTCCAAAACCAGAGAGAGTGGGTAGTGTCACTTAACAGCCAGAAGGAAGATGGATGTAATTTTCTTAATGAGTGGCAGAGATATAGGGTCTCTAAGGGGGCCTGATCTGCAGACAGTAATAGAGATGTTTGATGGTACATAGTATGCCTAGGAGCAAAAGAGATGGGCACCCAATAAGGGTACAACTCAGCTTGTTCCATCAGAAGAAATAAAAGATGGATGACTGCTAGATTGAGGGCAATTAAACGTTTTGATTTCTTGCTCTGCTTCTGGACCTCAACTGGTTTTTGAATACAGACCCATTGACTGAATAGTCACTTATATTAGGTATCCCAAACATTCTGGGGACTGTGGGAAACAAAGATCTGAATTAATATAGATATTCAGAGACCCAAAGTATCATTATGGTCTTCCTGTTGGAATGGAGGTTTATGGGGGCGCCTGGGTGGCTCAGTCATTAAGCGTCTGCCTTCAGCTCAGGTCATGATCCCAGGGCCACAGGATTGAGCCCTGCATCAGGCTCCCTGCTCAGCTCTCTACTGCTCCCTCTCCAACTCCCCCTGCTTGTGTTCCCTCTCTTGCTGTGTCTCTCTCTGTCAAATAAATAAAATCTTAAAAAAAAAAAAAAAAAGAATGGAGGTTTATGGAGTCTTGGCCAAGGTCCTGCTTACTAGATCTATTGGTCCACCCAGCAGTCGTTTTCATGATCTCGGAGTATATAATTGAGATTGACCTATGCAGTAGTTGGTACAACTCCAACCTTGGGTTCTTGGCCTTTGGTGTAGGGGCTCTTATAGCAGGGAAGTCCAAGTAGAAGCCTCTGAAAATATTTTATCCTCTCCCCAGTCCCATCCAAAAAACAAAATCCAGTATCATGACCCCAGGTTGGTAGATGGCAAAACTAAGGATATAAAAGATGTAGGAATGGGGGACTCTACCACGTCTCCATTTAATTTGCCAGTTGGTCCCCAGAAGAAGAAGATGGGTCTTGGAAAATAATAGTTTACTGCAAACTTGAATGATCTGTCTGCCTGATTGCAGTCACAGTACTAGATATGATTAATATATTTGCTAGAGCAAATTAAGGTGGTTTCAGGTACATGATACATGGTGATTGACTTGACAAATATATTCTTTTATATTCTGATAAAAAATAGCACCAGGAACAGTTTGCATTTACATAGAGTAGATAATAATACATATTTACAGCTTTTTCCCAAAGCTATGTTAATTCTATGCTTTCTATAAGAATATAGGCCAAAACGATCTGGACCATCTGGATGTCTCATAGAACTTCACACTGATCCATTACATCAATGATATTACGCTAACTAGGGCTAATGAATAAGAATGGTTAACATACTAGAGGACTAAGACGCATACACTCTGTGTGAGAAAAACCCTACAAAGAATAAGAATCCTGACACATAAATAAAATTTTGCAGCCTTGTAGCCAGTGTTGTGCCAGGGGGTAGCTTCCAAAGTCAAAGACAAATCATTGTCTTAACTTCCCACTGCAGAGTGGAACTCCTATCCCTGAGAGGTTGCTGTCAGTTCTAGAGATGGCGTATTCCACACCAGAGAATACTTATCTAGCTCAGATGCTAGGTGACAAGAGACAATGGCAGCTTTCAGTAGGTGCTGGCACAAAAAAGATTTCTTCCGCAAATACAAGTTGCAGAGCGAGTAGCCTGACTGCTTGAGCCCTACAGCCCTGCGGGCCCCATGGTATTTGAGATACGCGGCAGTAAAATATGCAACACAACCACAGGGCTTATAGCAAAGCCCAGTGCAGACACCTAAGATTCTGGCACAAGGAGCATTATATACTTAAAACACACACACGCACGCACACACACACATACGCACTTCTGGCATGCTAATGGACATTGGGACATATGGAATGCCTGCCCATGTGACACTAAAGGACCATGCTTCCATGAGCTGCCCATCAAGAGCTGGGTTCACGTAAGGTTGCTTGAATCCTGCAGCCATTTGTTGTAAGAGGAGCATGAGCTCCAGTGTGGGAAGGACTAGGTAGAGAGCAAAACAAGCTGTGTGAGCAAGAGCCCATGACCTTCACCACTGGGCGCCAGCTCCTCTCCCTTACCGCACCGTGATGGTCCTAGGAATCTCTTATCCTCAGCTGACGGAAGAGCAGCATCTACAAGCTTGGTTTACAAATAGAACAGCTTAGTCTGCCGGTGCTTAAAAATGGAAGCAGCTGCACAACAGCCTTATTTGGAAGTGGCTTTGAAAGACACTAGCGAGGGAGAATCCTCCTAATGGGCAGAGGTTGGGGTCCTGCACCTGTTTATCCACTTTGTGTAAAGGAAGTGGCCTGAGGTTACAATATACCCAGATTCACAGGCAGGCACATGTGAAGGAGTAAGATGTAAAGGATGGAGCAAGGAGGTAGATGAGCATAAGGGGAATGGGAACAAAGCGTGAAAATCTTTGTATTATATGTTAATGCCCACCTGAGAGCACCAACCATGGAGAAAGATCTAAACAGCCAAGTAGACACGATGACTCCATCCGTCTTGCTCACCAGCTACTTGGGTGCTGGCTCAGTGGGTCCATGAATGTAGTGGACATGTGGGAGAGATTCATGCTAGACATGGGTCCAACAGCATGGCTTTCCGCTTACCAAGGTGGATTTCACTGTTGCTGTCATCAAATGCCCAATGTGCCACCAGGAGATACCAATGCTGAGCCCCCAGTACAGTGCTGTTCCTCAAGGAGACCACTGCTGACAAGTTAACTACATCGAGTCCCTTCTATCCTGGAAAGGCCAGAGGCTTCTTCTAACAAGAATAAACACATATTCTGGGAGTGGGTTTGCTTTCCCTGCAAGGCCTCAGTACTGGCACTATCCAAGAATTTATGGACTCTTCTATCCCTGAGAAAGGATCCTATATAAAACTGTGTCAGAGCAGGGAGCCTATTTTATTGTACAGGATGATATGGGAGGGCTTCCTGACTGGCTCAGTTGGTAGAGCGTGTGACTCTTGATCTCAGGGTTATGAGATCAAGCTTCACATTGGGCATCGAGATGACTTAATAAAGTAACCTTTTTTTTTTTTTTTAAAGAGGAGGTATGGATGTGGGCCTACGTCAAATGGATCCACTGGTCATACCACATACCATACCAATCAGAAGCCACCTGTCTGATAGAACATTAAAATTACCTTCTGAGGACACAGTTGAAATGCTAGCTTAGCAGCAACTCCTTGTAAGAAAAGGCATTCATCCTCTGGAAGATTGAATCCAAAAAAATTTGTGTGACACTGTATCCCCAAGTAAGATTAATACATAGATCCAGTAATTAAGGGATGGGAGTAGGAGTGACCTCAGTTACTATGTCTCCCAGTGACCCACTGGAGACTTTGTCTTTTTGGACCCCATAATTCTAGACTCTGTAAGGTTAGAGGTTCTGGTTTCCAAAGGGGCACACTTTTGCTAGGGGACCTAGCAAGTGTCCCATTGAAATACAAACTACAATTGCCATTACAAGTGCCACTAGGCACTTCAGTTTTCTTGTGTCCAGGGACTGGCAAACAAGGAAAGGAGTTACCCCCTTGGAAGGGGTAATGGGACCTTGATCTTCAGGGGGCAGTAGAGGTGTCTTTACACAGGGATAAATATGTACGGCCCCAGATAATACACTTGAGTATGTTTTTGTACTCCTTTGCTCAATGGTGATGGTAAGTGGGCATATCAGCAGTCCTGGCCTCCAGGTGTCCAGGGATGAATCATTACCCTTAGGTGTGGGAGTATGGGTACCACCATTAGATAATTCACCAAAATCAGCAGAAGTAGTGCTGAGGTAAGAGGAATCTAGAAGGGGTATTGGAGGAGAAAGACGATGACTATCACAGTCTTAAGATCAGTTCTAGTGGTAGGGTCTACAATTTGTCCCACTAACCCTTTACTTCTAAGCTTCCTTCAGAAAGAGAGGGACATTAGAATCCTAGAATAATAACTCTCCAAATATATATGTATTACTTGAAGAAATGGTTCCGAGTGACACTGAAGGGGGACTGGAATGGATATGGACGTGAGCTACAATGAACCCCTTCATGGAAAGACTTGCTGTTCCATCTGTCAGCTCCTTCAGACTCTATCTCAGCTACCTTGCTCAAGAACACACCCTTTCCAGGTGTGTTCCAGGATACCTTTCCAGGGTATCTTATATCTGATGACTTGTCAGATGAAGGTACAAAGGCCTGGCCACTTGGGTGGTTACTCTGGAACAACTCTGATTAGCTAGGTATACATTCCAGAGCTCCCAGTGCAGATAGTTTAAACTTTGCTAGAACCACATAATAGTTCATCTTCTCCCTCTGTTCAGTCATTCTTCCTTCCCCTTCTTTCCATGAATGCTGATTTTTAAAAAATATTTTATTTATTTATTTGAAAGAGAGAGAGACAGCGAGAGAGGGAACACAAGCAGGGGGAGTAGAAGAGAGAGAAACAGGCTTCCCGCTGAGCAGGGAGACCCATGCCGGGCTCTATCCCAAGACCCTGGGATCATGACCTGAGCCGAAGGCAGACCTTAATAACTGAGCCACCCAGTGAATGCTGATTTTTAGCAGCAATCCTTCACATTAAACTTGACCTCAGAGCTTGCTTCAGTGGAGCTCAGCCTATAATGCCATCCTTAACCCCTATTCTGAAGATGTGAGGAGGGTATCCTCAAAGCGGCACCACTGTGGAATGGGACAAAAGAACTGATGGGGTGAGGAAAGCACAGATGTGGAATCGAGAATGACAGCACAATTCAGAGATGTACACGAGGGGCTTAATCAAGCAAGTACATATTAATTAATTCATTAATGTAAATAAAAGAAGAAGGGTTTTAAAACTATTTCTAGGTCAGAGAATTTTCCAGGTCAGGAAGAGAGGTTTCAAGGGAAGATAAAGGAAGACAACATTCTTGCTTCAAGATCTTAGACAAAGCCACCTACTTCATGGTGCCATCTGCTTCTGGAGCCCGAGTAGGTTCTGGAAATCCTCAGTCTGCGGTCACTCATAGGGATGGCCTTCTAATGGTCATAGAGCTGAATACCTAGATCTAGCTTGGTGTGTCTCATGTGAATCCAAGAAGAGTTTTTATTTGGGGACAGTATAGATGGTTAGCAGTACTCCTAAGGCCTCTCCCTGTGAGGTGATGATGTGTTTGCTTCTAAAAGCTGTGACATACACTCCACCTCCTGCTTGTAGAACTCAGACCGCTGCAGCACCGCATACTCCGGAGACAAACTCCAGGGCCGCACCCGGAGGCAGGAGGGGCCCCCAACCCGCTACAAAGTAGCCCTAACTGCGCCCATAAGAGAGCAAAGCTCAAGGTTGTTCCGGAGCCTGGTTCTGCCAGCGGGAAGCCTTGTGGCAGCTCCCTGTGGCGTATATCCCTCGCGCGGCCACCGGATCCGTTTGCTGCCTGGCCTGGGACCGTGAAGGGTTGCCCTAGCTCTCAGTCCTGGCCGCAGGGAGCAGCGGAGCTCGGGCGGCAAAGCTCAAGGAGACGCCAGACTAGTCAATATTTAAAATAGAGTGGAAGTCAGTGTTCTCGCTTTTAGAAAGGCTAAGTATAAACACAGGAAAGGAGAAAATTAGAGTACTTGCTTGATCTTGGATTAGGGGATGCACTAATGTGAACTCTTTGGTTTTTAACATATAGATATAGAAATAAAAAACAGATGCAACTGTGTCTGCATGTGTGTGTGCGCGCGCGTGCATTTGTAGCTAGCTGCGTCTACTGAGAGGGACTGGGAGCAGTGACATGCTAATACTAAGGAGAATATTGAGCACTCAAATGTGGTTTTTATTTTTTTATTTTATTTTTTTAGATTTTATTGATTTATTTGGCACAGAGAGACTGCAGGTGGAGCAACAGGCAGAAGGATGGGGAGAAACAGGCTCCCCGCTGAGCAGAAAGCCTGATGTGGGGCTCCATCCTAGGACCCGGGTCATGGAAGATACCATTTTCCACTCTCGGAACTAAGACTCATGGAAAAAAGCGGCTACCTCCAAAGCTGGGGCAGGAAAAGAACAAGACGATCAGAAAACACCGTCTTGTCCTAGAGAGCACGTTTGTTAGCAATCCTGAAGCGTCAGAGAGTTTATGCTGTTTGCAAATGGAGACACTAGTGTGCCACAGTTTCCCCGCTGCTCACAGAAGCCAGGGAACCCTCGGGTCTGGCATAGAGAAGTGCGTTAGTTCCCGCATTGCAAACAGCCAGAGCGTCATGTCCTGTCTCTCAGCCGCGGTGGGGCAGACACAGAGCTGGGAGCTGCACATGCAGAGAGTTGTCACAGCTGAGGAGCCCCGCGCTTAGGGAACCTGTATGCTGCCTAGAATTCCTTTCCACTTGTCTTGATTTGACTAATAGGGGCTCACCTTCAAGACTCAGCTGTCTTTTTTGTTTTTTGGTTTTTGTTTTTTTAGGAAGCCTGCTCTAAATCCCCAGTTCGGCCTAAATGCTCCTCTTCCAAATGCCCTTCACAAGTACTTAGTTATTTAGAGAGATGCATTCCTGTTAGACTGTAAGCTATCTGATTCGAGACGGTATTTTACTAATCTTCGTATTCCTTGTGTTGAGTCCTATGCCTGCAACATAGTCATTACTCATTCGATGTTTTTGGAGTGTTGCATTTGAACTGAATCGAACTAATAAAGGATTCACAGTTGGTATGAACTTGACCTGCCTGGCTCATCCAGTTAGCCAGACCAGGGACAGGGAGTGTCCAGGTTGGGGAGGTTTAAGAAGGGGATGGTAACACAAATGCCCACCAGTTAGGGAGTAACTACATAAACAATGACTCACGCATACTATGGAATAGTCCACAGTAACTTAGAGAGAGAGAGAGAGGGCTCTGTATGTACTGAAACAGAAACACAAATCTACAAAATATATTAAGATCTTTTTAGAAGAATATTGAGGTTGAGGATGATATATAAAATATTACTACACCGATGCAAGTCTGTGCCTGTGCATACTTATGTGGGCATACGTAAACGTGTGTGTGTTTTTCCATTTCCATGACAGACTCTGATGTTTGCTCACCTGTTGGTCTTTCTACCTTCTTTCTTGCAATCATATGTCTAATCCCAGGGCATGAATTACGTATGATTTTTTTTAACATCCTGACTATCCCATTTCTCTTTGGCTATAATTGGTTTAGAGGCATGTCACCAAGTTTTGCTCTGTTGGGAACTTTAGGAAAAGACTATCCTCTTAGATAAGAGAAAACCATGAAAGGAAAGTCTTTTGGCCATTCCTACTCCTCTCCTGTTTAGATACTGCTCAAAGCTGATGTGTGAGACTTGCATGCTTGGAGTTCCAGCAGCCATTCTAGGACCACAATGCGAGACTCAGCTGATATGCTGAGGACAGCCCTGAAGAAAGATGGGAAAAGCCTAGATCCTTGACTTCACCATGGGCTTCCAGACCAGCTATGGACCACCTACTTCCATACTGCTCTCAACTGAGGAAGGACTATCCTAATGGTTGTCACCATTAGCTGAGTTTTTTGTCCTTTACAGCCAGAATTATCCCATTTGCTGTGTGCTATTATTTCACAGCAATACCATTTGAGCATTCCCCTTTGCATCCTTAATAACAAAATGTATAATACCTATGTTCTTATTCTCTTCAACTTCCTACTTTTTTGCCTTGTCTTTCACCACTACATCCTCTGCAACTTTTCTACTTTAGCTTTCAACTCCCTCTCCAAGCAAAACAGGAAAGAGTCCACATTGCCAATGGAGCCCTGTTGGATTCCCAATAAAACCAGGCCTGTTTCTGTTTCCCTTTACCCTCCACCTAAAATTTCAGATAACTTTATTGGGTTCAGTTAATACCTGAGATTTTATAACCCTCTTGTGGATATTTATAAGGTGCAAATAATCAGAGATAGAAAGCTATGATGAACTGAAGTATGGTGTCTTTTGGACATTTGCCCAAGACAGGCTAGTCCAAGAGTCACATTGTATTGGAAATTTCTCATCTGATTCTGATAATTTGCTCAAATAAAATTTATCTGGTAGTTCTAGATGGAAAGATCTCCATATAAGGGAAGAAACCTTCACATACCAAATATAAGAGATGGGGCTGTGTGTGAAAGAGTGGGGATGATGACAGAGTCATAGAAGACCAAGTGCAATGGGCTAATGAGTAATAAGCCCATTATAATAGAGGTGGGAGTGCCTGGATGGCTCAGTCAGTTAAGCACCTGACTCTTGATTTTGGCTCAGGTCATGATCTCAGGGTCCTGAGACTGAGCCCTGCATCAGGCTCTGTGCTCAACAGGGAGTCTGCTTGAGACTTTCTCTCTCCCTCTGCCCCTCCCTACTGCTTGCTCCTTCTCTTTTCCCTCTCTCTCTAGTATAAATAAATAAGTCTTTAAAGCCATAATAAGAAGTGAACATGAACTCTCTTCATAAATACTTTGCTGTATTAAAGAAGTTTGGCTTGAACTTCAGGGAGCTGAGTCCCCACCTTGTCAATATTTTTGTGACCTTGAAATATTCCTTCTTTCCTTCTTCTCACCTATAAAGTGGGATAATGGGACTGTTGTAAGGCTCCAAAGAAATTATGCATGTGAAATTACTTGAAAAAGAAGATTCAATGGTAAGTGTAAGCCACTTTTTTGTTTTAAAGCTATTAAGCTCAAAGAAAGAGAGAGATCTTTCTGACCATATACAGATATTCTCATCTCCCCTCACTTTTTCCCAAACATATAAAACATACATGAGTGGATTAAAACTTATTTGGCCTCAGGAGTCAGAAAATTTGCATTTGCATTTTGGCTGTTAACGCTTGCCCAGTTTTGCAAAATCTTAGACAAGTCACACTTCTGTCAGTCTTTTGCGATCTGTAAGTCAGGACGTCCTCCTTGTTTTCTTCCCTTCAAAGGAAAGATGTCACACTTCAGTATAAATAAATCCAAACTCTTGGAAAGATTGTTTCACAACCCTCCCCAGGAGACACCAGGAATGGGGCTAGCTGGTAAAGGGGCAGGAACTTCTAAGTGATTGGAATCAAATGGCCACAGGTCATAAACCCAGATACTTAAAATCTACTGGCAGGGACTTCTGGGTGGCTCAGTTGGTTAAGCATCTGACTCTTGATTTCAGCTCAGATCATGATTTCAGGGTTGTAAGATTGAGCCCTGAGTGCCCCAAGTGGAGACCCATGTTGGGTTCCCTGTTCAGTGGGGAGTCTGCTTGAGATTTTCTCTCTCTCTGTCCTTCTGCCCCTCCCCCTCCTCTAAAATAAATAAATAAATCTTAAAATCTACTGGCAGAGAAACCTTGGTGAGGGTCAAGTTTTCCAAACAACCAGGAGTTTCCTTTGTCTTCAGACATTTTCTTGTCATCTTAGTAAAAAATGTTAAATGCCATTTAACAATTTCTTATACATATGGGATTATTAAAACCAGTAATTCTTTCTTTTAAGAGCATAATACAGTGATTCAACAATTGTAACATTAGTGCTTATCACTCTAAGTGTACTCTTCATCCCTCCACCTATTTCACTCATCCCCCCCAGAAGCCACTAGTTTGTTCTCTATATTTAGAGTGTAATTTTGTGGGGTTTTTTCTGTTTTCTTTTTCTTAAATTCTACATATAATTGAAATCATATGGCATTTGTCTTTCTCTCACTTACATCACTTAGAATTATATTCTCTAGATCCATTTATGTAGTCTCAAATGGCATGATCTCATCCCTTTTTATGGATGAGTAATATTCCATCATATATTTTTTATCCATTCATCTACCGATGAACACCTGAGTTGCTTCTATATCTTGGCTATTATAAATAATGCCACAATAAACAGAGTGGTGCATATACCTTTCTGAATTGGTGTTTTCATTTTCTTTGGGTAAATACCCAGTGGTGGAGTTGTTGGATCATATGGTATTCTATTTTTAATTAGCCATCTGTATGTCTTTTTTGGAAAAATGTCTACTCCATTTTTAAATTGGATTTTTTTTGTATTGAGTTGCATAAGTTCTTTATATATTATGGATATGGGCCCCTTGTTAGATATATCATTTGCAAATATCTTCTATTTATTAGGTTCCTTCTTTGTTTTACTGACGGTTTCCTTTGCTATGCAAAAGCTTTTTACTTTGGTGTAGTCCCAATAGTTTAATTTTGCTTTTGTTTCACTTGCCAGAGAAGAATTTTCTTGCAGTATTTTTATCTGGTTTTAGTATCAAAGTAATGCTGGTCTTATAGAATGAATTTGGAATCTTCCCTTCTATTTTTTAGAATAGTTTGAGAAAAAAAGGTATCAACTCTTCTTTAAATGTCTAGTAGAATTCACCTATGCAGCCATCTGGGCTTGGACTTTGGGAGTTTCTTGATTACTGATTAAACATCATTGCTAGTAATCAGTCTCTTCAAATTTTCTATTTCTTCTTGATTCAGGAATATAACCATATATGAACAGACATTTCTCCAAAGAAGACATCCAGATGACCAATAGATACATGAAGAGATTCTCAACATCACTCATCATCAGGAAATGCAAATCAAAACCACAATGAGATATCACCTTACATCTGTCAGAATGACTAAAATAAAAAGAACAGAGGAAACAGCAAGTATTGGTAAGGATGTAGAGAAAAAAAGAATCCTCTTGCACTATTGGTAGGAATGCAAACTAGTGCAGCCACTGTGGAAAACTGTCAGAGGTTCTTCAAAAAAGTTAAAAATAGAACTACCTAGAGTCTCTGGGGGCCCTTTGGTTAAGTATCTGACTCTTGGTTTTGGCTCATGATTTCACAGTCTTGAGATTGAGCCCAGCATTTGGCTCCAAGCTCAGTGAGATGTCTGCTGGAGTTTCTCTCTCTCTCTCCCTCTGCCCCTCCCAGCACACACACACACACTCACTCTCTCTCTCAAATAAATAAATAAATAAATCTTTAAAAAAATAGAACTATTCTACCATCTAGTAATCACACTACTGGGTATTTACCCCCAAAATACCAAACACTATTCAAAGGGATACATGCACCCCTATGTTTATTGCAGCATTATTTACGCTAGCCAAATTATGGGAGCTGTTCAAATGTCCAAAATAAATGAACAAAGGAAAAAAAGGAAAGAGAAACAGCAAGAAACAGACTCTTAACTATAGAGAACAAACAGGATTACCAGAGGGGAGGTGGTGGGTGGATGGGTGAGATAGGCTATGGGGATTAAGGAGGGCACTTGTGATGAGCACTCGGTGATGTATGGACTTATTGAATCACTATCATGTACACCTGAAACTAATATAACACTGTATGTTAACTATACTGGAATTAAAGTTTTAAGAATAAAAATAAATTTAAAAAGAGGAATATAACATATAATAACAACTTAACAATTATAAGTATTTACGTACCCAACATGGGAGCACCCAAATACATAAAGTGACTATTAACAGATGTAAAGGAAGAAACTAATAGTAATATAATAATAGTAGGGGATTTTAACATCCCACTTACAATGGATAGATCACCCAGACAGAAAATCAACAAAGAAACAATGACTTCATCTTTTTCTAAAAATTATTTTAATTTAATTTCTTTTTTTTAAAGATTTTATTTATTTGACAGAGAGAGACATCACAAGTAGGCAGAGGAGCAGGCAGAGAGAGAGGGGGGAAGCAGGCTCCCTGCTGAGCAGAGAGCCTGATGCGGGGCTCGATCCCAGGACCCTGAGATCATGACCAGAGCCGAAGGCAGAGGCTTAACACACAGAGCCACCCAGGCGCCCCTAATTTAATTTCATTTTAATTTTAATTTTTGAGAGAGAGAGAGAGAGAGAGAGTACAAGCTGGGCCTGATGAGGGGAAGAAAAGGAGAAAGAATCACAAGAAGCTCCATGCTCAGTGGAGGGCCTGACTCAGGGCTCGATCTCACAACCTTGAGATCATGATCTGAGCCAAAATCCAGAGTCGGAGACTTAACTGACTGAGCCACCCAGGAACCTTGGAAACAGTGACTTTGAATGACACATTGGACCAAAGGAATCTAACAGATATATTCAGAAAATTCCATCCCAAAACAGTGGGGTACACATTCTTTTCAAGCACATATGGAACATTCTCTAGAATAGATCACATGTTAGGCCATGAAACAAATCTCAACAAATTAAAAAAGATTGAAATCATATCATGCATCTTTTCTGATCACAACTGTATGAAACTAGAAATCAATCACACACACAAAAAAAAATCTGGAAAAAGCACAAATACATGAGGCTAAATAACACACTTCTACATGATGGATGAGTCAACCAAAAAGTCAAAGAGGAAATTTAAAAAGTACACAAGACAAATGAAATGAAAATGCATTGGTCCAAAATCTTTGGGAAGCAGCAAAAGCTGTTCCAAGAGGGAAGATTAATACAAAAAGGCCTACCTCCAGAAGCAATCTCAAATAAACAACCTAGACTTACACCTAAAGGAGTTGGAAAAAGAACAAACAAAACCCAAAGTAAGTGGAAGGAAGGAAAAAATAAAGACGAGGGCAGAAGTAAATGAAATAGAAACTTAAAAAAACCAGTAGAACAGATCAATGAAACGAGGAGCTGTCTCTTTGAAAAGATCAACAAAATTCGTGACCTTTTAGCCAGAGTTATCATAGAGAGAGAGAGAGAAAGAGAGAGAGAGAGAAGACTCAAATAAAACCAGAAATGGAGGAGAAATAGCTGAAGAATATTATGGAATATTATGAGAAATTATTAGAGAAGATTAGAGAGAATATTATGGAAAATTATAGGTCAACAAATTGGACAACCTAGAAAAAATGGATACATTCCTAGAAACAAATAATCTTCAAAAACTGAATCAGGAAGAAAACCAGTAACTTAATTCTATCAAAGTCCGGCTCCCTTTTTAATGATAGATTATTTCATGAACTGCTTATAATTCTTTCATTTAAAACATAGATTAAATAAATGTTTAGGGGCACCTGGGTGGCTCATCGAGTTAAAGCCTCTGCCTTCAGCTCAGGTCATGATCCCGGGATCCTGGGATGGAGCCCTGCTTCGGGCTCTCTGCTCAGCAGGGAGCCTGCTTCCCTTCCTCTCTCTCTGCTTGCCTCTCTGCCTACTTGTGATCTCTCTCTGTCAAATAAATAAATAAAATCTTTAAAAAAAATGTTTAAATAAACATAACCTATCTATGTATATCATTTCAAAAAAAGCAACACAGTGCCTAATTGCAAATGTAAAAGGTTGCTTATATTACTACAATATGCAAATGTCTAGGTATGATGAGCGGACATAATAACATAGTCAGAGGTTCGCATCTATATTTAGAGTCACTGTAATGAGACTGCTATAAATTAGACTGACAGAAGTGTGCTGTACTAGAGCCTCAAAAACTATGTCCAGCATTGCTACTCATGATGTGATTTTCCTAAATGTCGAATAATTTATGGTAAATTTCTAACAAAATATTCCTAGAAAATTGAAGTCTATTAAATATGTGCAGGAAATATTTGACACTTATTTGTAGAATTGAGTTAGGTTCTGGGACGCCTGGGTGGCTCAGTTGGTTAAGCGGCTGCCTTCGGCTCAGGTCATGATCCCAGCGTCCTGGGATCGAGTCCCACATCGGGCTCCTTGCTCGGCAGGGAGCCTGCTTCTCCCTCTGCCTCTGCCTGCCTCTCTGTCTGCCTGTGCTCGCTCTCTAATAAATAAATAAAACCTTAAAAAATTAAAAAAAAAAAAAAGAATTGAGTTAGGTTCTAAGTTGAGATAATTAAAAACCCACTTTCACCTAAATATATGTCTTGGTGGATTTCAAAAAGTATGCAGGGTATGAGACAACTCTTACTCCATGGGACTACACCAGGCACTTTAAGAAATGTTATATTCCCAGTACCAACCCACTAAATACTAGTAGCTCCCAGTTATTTTGATATTATAAAAACCTTGCAACAAATGTTTATAATGCCCTCAAATAGTAATATCATGCTTATTGAGAAATTCTGCTATAACACTATCTGGCATCAGTATGTGTTTAATTCCTATTTATTGATGGGATGGATGAATGAATATATAATATTATATTTCTAAAAATAATTAACTTTTGATGGCAAGTAACAAAAAATGCGGCTAACTCTAGTTTAGACACACTTTTTTTTTTTTAACTAAAAAGTTTAGAGTTAAGCCACCTAGGTTTGGTGCTACAGCTCACAATGTTGTCATTGTCTGTGGTTCCTATTTTCCTTCCATTTTTCATTTGGCAAATCTGTTTTTTTTAATCACTTTATGAATTAAAGATTACCACAATACCTCTGGGTCTTATATATGTATTCAAAGCAGAAAAGGGGAAGGAGGAGGAAAGGATCATGGCTAGTAGACTTCCTTTTCTGTCCTATTGACCAGAATTATGTCCCATGGCTAGCGCTGGTTGCAAGGGATGCTATGATCCTCCCACTGAAAGTAATAATAGTGTCATGCAAAATGTAAAACACAAAGAATGAAAGAAACAAAATCTTCCAGATACATCACTGAGCTGCCAAGAAGTAAAAATTCTAAGAAGCTAAAAAGTGAAATGAACATAGATCTCCTACGAAGTGAGGAAGTACTAGGCATGGCTTTTCTTTGGACATATGTGCCAAGCCCTGATGGTCTTGATATTTCACTTTTAATGGTTTCACAGGAAGTAGGGGTTGGGGACAGTTGATAATATTTAAGGCCTGCCCAATGTATGGAGTCTAATAGAGTCAGACTCAAAGTTGGAACATGAAAAGGCAAGCCACAGGCTGGTAGAAAATATTCATAAGTCTTTGTATTCAGAATATAAAAAACTATAAATCAGCATCAAAAGAAATAAAATTTAACTTTTCAAATGGACGAAGCTCTTGAAAAGACCCTTTAGAAAAGACAATACACTTGTAGCCAATAAGCACATATAAAGGCACTCAACATCATTAGTCATCAGAGAAATGCAAATTTAAACCATGAGATCCTATTACACATCCATTAGAGGAGTTCACATTTTTAAGGATTAACCAAACCAAATGTTGGTGAGATAGAACTTGCATACATTGCTGATTGGAATGTAAAATATACAAATACTTTAGAAACTGTTTGGCAGTGTCTTGTGATCTTAAACGCACACTTAATACATATCCAAGAGAAATGAAAACACGTATCTATACAAAAACTTGTGCTTGCCAGGTCCCTTGGTAGAGCAGTTGTTAAGCGATCAACTCTTGGTTTCAGTTAAGATCATGATCTCAAATTTGTGAGATTGAGCCCTGCATTGGTTCCACACCTAGTGTGAACTCTGCTTAGGACTCTTTCTTCCTCTACCCCTCCCTCACATCCTCCTGCTCTCTTTAAAATAAATAAATACGCCTTTTTCTTTAAGTGCACTTGAATGTTCATACCCACATTACTAATAATAGCCAAGATGTAGAAACAACTCAAATGCCCATCAGTTGATGGATGGTATACCACAGAAGGTGGTATAGCCATAGGATGGAATATTATTCAGCCATGAAAAAGGTGCTACAACACCTTGAGAAATTCTGCTATAACACCATCTGGCATCAGTATGTGTTTAATTCCTATTTATTGATGGGATGGATGAATGAATGTATAATATTATGTTTCTAGCAATAATTAAATTTTGATGGCAAGTAACAAAAAATGCAGCTAACTCTAGTTTAGACACACTTTTTTTTTGCTACAACATGGATGAAATTTGAAAACATTATGCTAGGTGAAAAGAAGCCAGACACAAAAGCCACATACCATATGATACTATTGTATGGTATATGTCCAGAATAAGCAAATTCATACAAACAGAAAGTAGATTAGTGGTTGTCCAGGGCTGGGAGAGGGAAAAGTAATGTGACTTCCAATAGGTATTAGGTTTCTTTTAGGAATGATGAAAATGTTCTGGAATGGGATAGTGGTGATGCCTAAACAAGTATACTAAAAACTACTGAACTGTACAGTTTAAATTGGTAAATTGTATGGTATGTGAATTATATGCAATGATATCGTTATAAAAAAATATATATATATGAAGAAAGGTCACTGACATTGCCACTGTCTCAAGATTACCACCGCCATCATCTTGGTTCATAGATTTCCAAACTCATTTCTGTTCATCATATGTACTTTTTTAAAGAATAAAAACTGGGGGGACACCTGGGTGGCTCAATCAAGCGTTTGCCTTTGGCTCAGGTCATGATTCCAGGGTCCTGGGATAGAGTCCCGCATCGGGCTCTCTGCTCAGCGGGGAGCCTGTTTCTCCCCTGCCTGCCACTCACCCTGCTTTCACACTCTCTCTCTGACAAATAAATAAAATCTTAAAAAAAAATAAGAATAAAAATTGGAGCACCTGGATGCCTCAGTCAGTTAGGCATCTGCCTTCAGGTTAGTTCATGGTCCCGGGGTCCTGGGATCAAGCATGGGGCTCCCTGCTCAGTGGGGAATCTGCTTCTCTCTCTCTCCCTGCTGCCCACTCATGCTCTCTCTCTCTTTCTTTCTCTCAAATAAATAATAAATAAAATCTTAACAACAACAACAACAACAAAAATAAAAATTGGGTCAGACCATACAAAAGATATTTTTAACTGTAATACATAATTTTAAAATTATAAAGTAATGTCAGACTGGAGGGTGATTGTTTTCTTCCTGGCACTTTGCTGGAGAAACTTTCACTCTTTCATCCTCAAGTATGATGTTAGCTGTGTGGAGCCTTTTATTAGATTGAGAGAGAAAGTTCCATTCCATTCCTAATTTCCTAAGCGTGTTTTATCATGAAAAGGTGTTGGATTTTATAAAATGCCTTTTCTGCATCTGTGGAGATGATCACACAAAATTTTTTCCCTTTATTCTATTCTTATTATTCTATAATATATTACATTATACAGATTGATTTTCGTATGTTAAAATAATCTTGTACTCCCAGAATAAGTCTTACTCAGTAAAGTATAAAATCTTTTTATGTTTTGCCAAATTTAGTTTACCACTATCTGGTTGAGGAGTTTTGATTTTGTATTTATAAGGATACTGATCTAAAGTTTTCTTTTCTTCTGATGTCTTTGTCTTGCTTTAATATCAGGCAAATTCTGGCCTCAAAATACTGGCCTCTCTTATTATCTGCAAAAGCTTATTGAGAATGGTATTAATTCTCTAAATATTTGATAGAATTTACCAATGAGGCCATGAAGTCCTGGGCTTTTCTTTGCTGGGAGTTTGTTGCTTACTAACTTAAGCTATTTACTTACTACATATCTTTTCAAATTCTCTATTTCTTCATTAATCAGCTTTGTTTCCAAACTGAGGTTTTTAGAGGGGAGGAGGTTTGGGGGCTGAGTGAGCCTGGTAGTGGGTATTAATTAAGGAGGGCACATATTGCATAAAGCACTGGGTGTGGTGCATAAACAATGAATCTTGGAACACTGAAAAAAAAAATGAAATAAAATAAATAAAAATATAATCATTAAAAGTCCCCCTACAAACTTTGTTTCTATGTTTCTAGGAATTTGTCCATTTCATTTAAGTTATCTACTTTGTTGGCCTATAATTGTTCACTGTATGCATTATGTCTTAGGCATCTCAGGCTGCCATGACAAAATACTGTGTATGGGGCTGGTTTAAACAGCAGAAATTTATTTCACAGTTTCAAGGCTGTCAAGTCCAAGGTGCTAGTTGATTTGGATCTTGGTAAGAGCTCTCTTCCTGGCATATAGACAGCCACCTTCCCATTATGTTGTGACATGGTCTTTCTTCAGTGCATGCTCATGTCGAGAGACAGACAGAGGAAGAGATATATCTAACTCTCTTCTTCTTTTATGGCCATTACTCCCTTCATGAGAATCTCATCCTCATGTCTTTCCTTTTTTTTTTTTTAAGATTTTATTTATTTATTGATTTAATTGACAGAGAGAGAGAGAGAGAACACAAGCAGGGGGAGTGGAAGAGGGAGAAGAGGGCTCTCCGCTGAGCAGACAGCCTGTTGCGGGGCTCTATCCCAGGACCCTGGGATCATGACCTGAGCCAAAGGCAGAGGCTTGACTGAGCCATGCAGGTGCTCCCCATCCTCATGTCTTAATCTAATCCTAATTACCTTCCAAGGGCCCCATCTCCATATACCATCACACAGGATATTTTGAGAAGGGAGAACACAAACATTTAGTCCATAATATTCCACTCTGGGTTCTGTCAAATTCATGTTTTTCTCACAGGCAAAATATATTTTATGTATCCCAACAACCCTAAACATCTTAACTTACTCCAGCATCAACTCTAAAGGCCAAAGTCTCATTTAAACATCTAAATCAGATAGAGTGAAATTTGAGGCATGATTCATCCTGAGACAAATCCTCTCCAGCTGTAAACCTGTGAAACCAGACAAATTATGTGCATCCAAAGTACAATAGTGGGACAGACACAGGAGAGACATCCCTGTTCCAAAAGCGAGAAATAGGAAATAAGGAAAAGTTAATGGGTCCCAAGGAAATCTAAAACCTAGAGGTGAGTTCCATTAAGGCTTGAGAGGACTGTCTTTGGTTTGATGCTCAGCCTTTAGGACCACTGAGCAGAGATC